>PISX010005366.1:0-108618 GCA_004024625.1 Mellivora capensis | reverse complement strand
CCATTTTTTGATATGATTATCTGTTTTGTGTGTGTTGAGTTTGAGAAGTTCTTTATAGATCCTGGATATCAACCTTTTGTCTGTACTGTCATTTACAAATATCTTCTCCCATTCCGTGGGTTGCCTCTTTGTTTTGTTGACTGTTTCCTTTGCTGTGCAGAAGCTTTTGATCTTGATGAAGTCCCAAAAGTTCATTTTCACTTTTGTTTCCTTTGCCTTTGGAGACATATCTTGAAAGAAGTTGCTGTGGCTGATATCAAAGAGGTTACTGCCTATGTTCTCCTCTAGGATTCTGATGGATTCTTGTCTCATGTTGAGGTCTTTTATCCATTTTGAGTTTATCTTTGTGTATGGTGTAAGAGAATGGTCGAGTTTCATTCTTCTACATATAGCTGTCCGATTTTCCCAGCACCATTTATTGAAGAGACTGTCTTTTTTCCACTGTATATTTTTTCCTGCTTTGTAGAAGATTATTTCACCACAGAGTTAAGGGTCCATATCTGTAAAAGCCCATATTCTTAAACAAATATGATTTGACCTTTAAAAGACTTGTGAGACTCTACATTATTTTCTTCCTCCTCAAGGTTTCCAGTACTTTTCTGACTATATCTCCTTCCATTCTCCCCCTCACTCATTTTGTTCCAACTATACTGGCCTCCTTATAGTTCCTTAAGTATGTCAAGCATAGTCTCTTTTCAGTACTTTTGGACTCGTGTCTTTTCCTGGACACTCTTGCTTTAGACAACTGCAGGGTTCACTCCCTCTTTCAGTTCTTCTGTTCAATGTCATTTTGTCACAGAGGTCTTTGATACCATTAAACACTATACATCTTATCCACACTGCCTACATTCACCTGACATTTCCTGGCAATTTTTTTCTACTTTATTTTTGTCTTATACCTTTATTTGGTTATTGTTTGAATTGCTCCATCAGAATGTAAGCTTAATGAGGGCAGGGATTTCATCTATTCTATTCCCTGTTGTATAGCAAGCTTTTGGAATAGTCTCTTGTACGTATTGGTTTCTCGCGAAATCCTTGTGAAATGACTGACTGACTGACTGAATGAATGAATGAATAGGAATCTACCATGTATCAGACACCGGGCTCAGTACATTGGGTTAACAGTGAATAAGAATCACATGGCTCCTGCTTTCATGATTCATGCCTTATACTGGTTATTAACATTCTCATTTTCTCGAAAATGTAGCTCAAATTTATTTTATGGTCAGTTGAAAGTGGAGAGTGAAGAAAACATGGGGGAAAATACAGTGGTATCGTAAGATGATGGATAAGGAAAGAGAAGGATAGAGATTTTAATGTATAATGTGTTACAAGAGTTTTAACATTCCTTGTACTTCGTTAGTGTTATCAATACTGGAGTTCGATTAGGAAGGCTTCAAATACAGCTTGTTCTGGAATTGGCCTTGTAGACTTTCTTTACAATGCCCCATTAGGGGACAGAAGATAGAAGGCAAGTCAAACTACCATGATAGTTGCTTATCACATAAGCACTACTCACAAATTCTCTCTTTACCCAACATTAGTCTTAGGACACATTTTGCATGGAAAATTTACACTTGTTCTTTCTGGTTTCTTCACATACCCAAAGTTTCATGTATAGCAAACCTGAGGAGTTATCACATGTTGCCTGAATTCTCAGGGGCAAGTTGGACATTTTGAAAATTATCCTCCATGTCCTCATAGAAAATTCTTGGGCCAATTCTTGCCCCTTGCCTGCCTAATTTTTTTTTAAGATTTTATTTATTTATTTGACAGAGAGAGAGGGATCACAAGTAGGCAGAGAGACAGGCAGAGAGAGAGAGGGAAGCAGGCTCCCTGCTCAGCAGAGAGCCTGATGTGGGGCTCGATCTGAGGACCCTGAGATGACCTGAGCTGAAGGCAGAGGCTTAACCCACTGAGACACCCAGGGGCCCTATCTCCTGCCTAATTTTTAAAAGTGGACTTAGTTTTAAATGGTTTTCCTTTCTTACTCTATAGATAGTTCTCCAGCCACTTCCAGGTGAGAAGATCCCATTGTAGGAGTCTTGCCACATAGAGGAGGAGAGATAACCTATAGGGTTCTTTTAAGGCTCATTTTAGGCATAGCTCAGAACAGTCGTTGGTTATGGCGCTGCTTTGGAAATGGGTCTTTGTCTACCCAACTGTGTGATTCAAGGGGTCAGAAGACAGATATCTATATCTATATAGATATCTATGTGTGTGTGTGTGTGTGTGTGTGTGTGTGTATGTATATGTATATACATATACATATATATATATAAGCTTGCAGAAGTCTCCCACAATCACAGAATATTGCGATTTACTTTGCTTCTTGAGATTAAACTAAGCATGAAGGACTGTCAGAATCTGTTTGGGGATTTTATGGGCACAGATTAAATAACAACAGATATTGTCACTGGGAGGTACAGGTAAGTCATACTGTCCTAGCTCAGTGGAAGATTTCTCCTTGGTTCTACCAAGTAACATCTTTGCTAGATATGGAGGACTTGTCTTTTTGAGCCACCATCACCTTTTTAAGTTGGCTGGGCTAATGATTATCCTGGTCTTTGAAGGGGCATCACAAAATGGGTTAGATAGAGAGGAACAAAGTGTTAACAAGTAAATGGGGATTGCTTTCAGACTGTCAATGCATGATCATTGGATGACATGCTGGTTGCTGTCATGGGGGTGATCCTTATCAGATGAGAAGAGAGCCAAAATAGCTGCTCAGGTCAGGGGATGCACTGGGGTCACAGGTATGGAAAATGAACCATATGAGTGTACTAACCTGGTTTGTGGCTGGCGGCTCCTTTGGGCGGATGATTGACTGTACTTTACCAAGTTCAGCCATTTCTTCCTATTCTGTTCTAAAACCATCTGTTCAATAGTCTTTCAGGCCTGAAATCTTTACTTGGCCTGGAGAGAGAAAATAAAATTTGGTCATTTATTCTTATAAATCTTATCTGGCTTACATTTGTATCATAGTTCTTGAAATTCAAGAGCCAAATACTTTTACACTTGTTTTTCCAGGTTCTATGCTGACGCTGTTCTTTTAGGCAAAAGTTGACTCCTATGTAGCTGTGAGGGCTAAAGGGTCACCGAGGTCATGTGAAGAAATGAAATGAGGAGAAGGTAGAAGTGGACTGGGGAAAACAGTGGATAGCAGTTCAAAATTTTCTCTTGCCCTAATAATGTTTAATCAGGCATCTTATTCAACTTTCAGAGCAACCCATGGAAGAGGTATAATTTCCTGACTTCCCAGAAGAGGCCAAGGAAGCCCAGAGAGGCTGAGTAACATATACAAGATCGTGCAACTACTAAGTGATAGAACTGGCATACAAAATCAGGACTTTTTAGTTCCCAAAACCAGTTGCTTAACTGCTAATTCACTACCCCTATCGCCAGCCCAGAGAGATGCAATTTGAGCAAAGAATGCTGTGCCCTCTCTTTTACCTCATTTCTATATTTCTTTCTTTTTTTGTTTTTAAATATTTCTTTATTTGAGATAGATAGATAGATAGATAGATAGATAGAGGGCAAGACAGAGGAAGAGAGTCTTAAGCAGACTTCATGCTGAGCAGGGCCGTTGTGGGGCTTGATCTCATGACTCTGAGATCATGTCCTGAGCTGAAATCAAGAGTCTGAGGCTTAATCAACTGAGTCACCCAGGCACACCTCATTTCTATATTTCTAACTCCAGGTTAACCTGAGGGTGCATAGGGATACCTGGGCAGCTCAGTCAGGTAAGTGTCTGCCTTCAGTTTAGGTCATAATCCTGGGGTCCTGGGATAGAGCCCCATGTCAGTCTCTCTGCTCCTGGGGGAGCCTGCTTCTCCCTCTCCCTCTGCTCCCCCAACTCCTGCTCTCTCTTTCTCTTTCTAAAAAAACAAAAACAGAACAAAAACTGAGGACGCATGAAAATCGCTGTGCGGTGAACATCTCTCGTGGCTTCGACTTAGACTGTGTGATAAGGGTGCAGGGATCGCTGGAATGTTAAGAGGCCCAGCTCCTTATTTTCATCTGAGCCAGGGGAGAGGTGTCAGCTTTTCCTTTATCTACTGAGGGTGTCTCCTACAAAAGCCCCAGGGACCCTCAGGTGTCCAGCCGGCCCCCAGTGTTGTCCTTCCTTAGGAGGCTGTGGAAGACAGCCAGCAATTGTTTTCTTCCCTTTCACTTGCAATCTTTCCTTTCACCTGGGCCTCCATCTGGTAAACCCTATTCTTCCATTTTCCTCTGGATGGCTACCCTGGCCTGGTGCCACCTCCCCAGGAAAACAAGGAGCCCTCCTTTCTGGAAGAAGCACCTTCTCATTCCCCACTGCATCTCTCTCAGTAGATAAGGATTTTTGGCATGTTTTCAAGGATGTTGCAGCTGAATTATCCACCTCTGTGCTTTTTCCCATTTGCTTTTATGACAATTCTTCCATTCTTCATTGTTCCTTGTAACTTTTGTTGATGACAAAAGATACCCTCCATTTACATTTGAAAAAGGGTAGCGACTCTGTTGGAAAGCCTGAACAATACTGCCGCAGCTCAGCTTCAGTGCCACTTACTCTACTGAAGAGTCGGTTAATATTTTAATAAAATAAAGATCTCTTTTAGTACCTGCTGCTGGGTCTGTGAAGTTTATGATGCATCCTTTATATTCATTTCCATGTTTAAATTCTAATATTTTCCCTCTCACCCAGAGCAACTTAATACACTGCAGGGAACACTTTCCCTTGATGAGGAAAATAATATTTTGTAAGGTAAGTGGGGCTTTTAGTTTAAGTATAACCAGGGGACTCATTAAGGGATCTGTTCAATGTCCCAGTACCTGGATTCTCACTTCTAAACCACTAATATGTATCCTTGAGTTTAAAACAGTGTTATTTGATAATTCCGGGGGGTGGAGGAAGGATAAGCCATTTTTGTAAAGTTAATAAAAAATCTTGAACACCCGTGAGCTGATCCCTACAAAGTCTCAAATGATGACATTATCTTGGTGAAGTTAGATGGTATTCAAGGCTTAAGGCTTCTGAAACCCAATTTGTCATTACCCAGAAGGAAGTATCATTCTCTCAAAGACAATCTTATATTAACTAGGTGAACTAAGATTGTTGTATAAATTGCCAGTGTCAGTTTATCAATTTACAAAAAAAATGTTCATAATCATTTGAATTAGAATACTTGTGTGGCAAGAATCAGTACATTCTTTCTCTGTACAAAAACCTATAAATGAAACCATACTATGACTAGAAGATTGTAGGGTGAACATGGAATCAGTATAAAGAAGATTAAATTGATTCCAATGTCAGGTTTAGGATATAATGGTGATTCTCTTGCTATGACCCTGGCTATGTCTCTGGAGCCAGTGGAGTTTACACAATTTTCAGAAGCTTGGGATCCGTCACAGACCTAAGATCTGGGCCAGGCATTTGCATTTTTTTCTCAACAACTCTACAGGCCATTCTCTTGGTCAGTCAAGGTTGAGACCATTGACCCAACACACAATTTGTGTTTTGCAATGGTGTCAGATTACCCAAGTCCATTGGGCAAGACTGTCTCAGGTGGTGGTTGGCACTACAACACCAAGATTTGCCTTCATTATTTGCCTTTGTCTGAGGTTACAAGGATGACCAATTCTTTCTTTAGATAGGTTTTTGCATTTAGACAAATGGTTCCTCTGACTAGAGTCCTCTTAATTTTGGACGATCCTGTTTATCTCTGCTCCACTCTAGCATGCACTGGTAAGACAATCAGTCTTCCAGGGACATACAATCTTGTTTCCTTCTTTGTAAGTTTTGAGGGCCCCCTGTTATTTTAATCCCATATTCCATTTTTTCAACCAAGAAAAACAAAAGAGTGGACAAAGGAAGATTTCTTTTCCAGTGATATAAATTTATGCAGAGATAAGATAGCCCACAGGAATATGTATTTGTTGCCATAAAGACTACAACCAGAAGCTGTCATCCCTTCCCCCAAAGTACAGCCAGAATAATCTTTTTTTTTTTTAAAGATTTTATTTATTTGACAGACAGAAATGACAAGTAGGCAGAGAGGCATGCAGAGAGAGAGCAGGAAGCACGATCCCTGCTGAGCAGAGAGCCCGATGCGGGGCTCGATCCCAGGACCCTGGGATCATGACCTGAGCTGAAGGCAGAGGCTTTAACCCACTGAGCCACGCAGGCGCCCCCAGAATAATCTTTTTAAAACATAAATTTGATCATGCCAGTCCCATTCAATGAATTTCCAAAGCTCCTGTGCTTAAGTCTAACCTCTGAAAGCTGCTTCCAAAGCCTTTCATGCTCTACACACGGCCTACTTCTCTGGATACATCACCCTCCCACACCTCCACAGTCATGCTTCACCCATTTCTGGATTTTGTCCAGTGCCTTAAATGTGTGGATCTCTTACATCTCCTTTGCCTCGAACACTCACCATCCCCTTCTTCCCTGGTTAGCTCTTCTCCTTTGGTTCTCAACTTCAATATTGCTTCTCGGATTTCCTGGCCTAGTTTAGAAATGTAGCCATGAGTTTTCATAGGACCCTTGATTTGCATGATCATAACTCATACCACATTTTTAAAAATAGCTCGGTGACTTGCCATTGCTTTTAGGATGAAGTCCAAATTTGCCTCAGTACTTAACCAATCAGCCCACTGCTTGGGATCTTATTCTTCTATCTCTGGCTTACGCTTTCTTGAGGACCTTTTATTTCAGCCATTCTTGGTTACTTCCCAAACTGCCTTAAACACCAGGTCAAAATACCAAAAAATATCTGACCCACTTATATTAGATTCATATTATGATGAAAGTTAAACATGTTCTTTGCAAATCACTGTAGACTAAAGTAGAGAGGCCTGATATTTTCAAGGTGGATTTAGTAAAAAAATTTTAAGACATTCTCTTTCCTTACTACTCCTGAGTTTAATTTCGAAAGACAGTCACTCTCGTTGTTTATCAAAGAGTGCTACCCCTGGCTGTGTCTTTACTGAATTGAATAAGGAGAAGAGAACTCTTTTATAAGCATGACATCCCAGTCAGTCACATTTCCTGGGCTTAATTGGGAGGAAGCTAGTATATTGACGTGTCTGCTCTAGATAGATTCCAAATTTTCCAGTAGAGTTAGGATTTCATGCAATTTTATATCTTTCAATATTGGTATTGTGTTATGTATTTCCTTAAATAGGAATGCATTGTTAAACTTTCAGAGTTATAAACAAAACAAACTTTTTGAAAAAAATCTTTTGTAAAATTATATGACTATATACAACTGGGTCTCTCTGGTTTGGCAAAGTGCTGTTGGTATATATATATATACATACATATATATATTTCACAGCTCTGTTTGCTAGGAGACAGAAGTGTCTCTTTCCTGTGTGTAGTTGACATTGCCACACACTCTAATATTCCTTGGGTTTTCATTTACTATAAACTTTCTCCTCATTTTTGGATTATGGGAGAAGGGAGAAGAGACTTTGTTTTTGGTCTAAAACACTAAAAGCTTACTATTGGCTTATCACTGTGATATTCAACTTCTCAAAGCACTATTATCTTCCTATGAAATGAAACATAATATCAAGGCTCATTTGGAAGCGAGAGAGACCCAACAAAAAATAAACTCAGCAAAAAATTGAATTTATTGGTTAGCTTAACTCAGTGGTTCACAAATATTTTGGCTTCAGAATCCTCTGACACTTAAAAATTGCTGATGACCCTCAAAAAGCTTTTGTTCATATGGGTCATATCTATCAATATTTACCATATTAGAGGGACGCCTGAGTGGCTCAGTGGGTTAAGCCTCTGCCTTCGACTCAGGTCATGATCCCAGTGTCCTGGGATTGAGTCCCACATCGGGCTCCTTGCTCGGCAGGGAGCCTGCTTCTCCCTCTCCCTCTGCCTCTGCCTGCCTCTTTGTCTGCCTGTGCTCGCTCACTCTCTCTCTCTCTCTGACAAATAAATAAATAAAATCTTTAAAAAATATTTACCATATTAGAAATTAATGCTGAGACTTATTTTAAAATATGTATTTATGACCTATGAAATCTGCCCTTATGAAACACAGATGTGTATTCCAAACTACTAGGATTATTGGCTATGATTTCAGGTCAGCAGAACAAAACGAAATTTAGGCAAAAGAGCAAATAGTTCTTTTATCTTTCTAGTCCATCAAGACAAGTTTTTGAAGAGCCTGAACTCTCACAATTGCCTTCTTCTAATGGGATTTGCTACATGGTTTTTGGTTTTCATCAAAATTGCATTCGGTTTTAAACTTCATAGCCAAGAAGCTGCTTTCAGAGTGTCTAAAGATACAACTGGGTACCGATTTTTGGTATGTGGTAAGACTGATATATCTGCAGACAAGCCAATTTTGGGAAATGACCTATAAAAAGCACTGTATTTTTCTTCTTTTGAACTGCAAACATTCAAGGATGCATGGACTTGTTTACTGAAGAACCATTTAAGCAGAATGTCATAATGAGAGTAACTATGGGGACAGAGAAGGCCTCTCTGAGGAGGTGACATTTGAACTGATCTTTCTTGTGGGAAGATGATATACAAGAAAGTTACTGTTAGAGCACAGAGCAATTGCAGGATACTCTAAAGTGCAAAAAAGCTGATAAACTTGCAGATTAAGAAAGAGGCCAGTGTGAGGCGAGAGTAGAGTGAGTGAACTCCGGGAGAGAGCAGGCAGAAGAGAGCTCATGTAAGCCACTGTTTGACAGAAAGTCATTTCAGGATTTCAAACAAAGAGGGAGGGGAGACAAGATATAGAGGAATATAGAAAGTAAGAATGTTCTTTCCTTGGCTTAGCTCTCTAGGGAAACCAGACCACTGATAGCTCCCATGTATACTCCTAGCTATTCTGGCTGCTTTGTTTGCTTCTGCTGTTCTTGATATCCAGAGGCTGTTCCTTATCTCCACTCATTAAAATCCTATGCAACTTTCCGAGAACCCCTCGGATTCCATAGCTGTTCAGTGAAGCTATTAAGTTGGGCTGTTGGGTGCTACCGAAAGCACATGGACATTGGTGTCCAGGAAATCTGGTTTTGAGTTCTGGCTTAGTCACCTGTAACATCACTATGGGTCTTGCAAAAGATTCTTGACCTTTCTGGGGCTCTTGCTTCCTTTCAGCTGACAATAATACTTATCCTGAGGAACTGCTGTGAACGTCAAATGAGGTAGCATTTGCAAAGGGCATGTTACACTACAGGTGCTCCATAAATACTAGTTCTCTTCTGCCTTGAAAGGCAATGGTGATGGTTAAGAGCATAGGTTGTGAATCAAAAAGGTTGGGTTTGCGCCCCACCTTGCTGTAAGCGTCCTGGTTGATCCTGGGCATTATTTCACCTCTTCACAGGTTTATCTTTTGAATATGGGGATTACAAAGTCCTGGTCCTAAAATCATAGGATTGCTATGATAATTAATTAAGATAGTCTGGTGAAAGCCCTTGGCATAGTGCTTGACAAATAATAAGCACTTGACAAATACTGGCTATTATGAACAAGTACTCAGTGTGGGTGCTTTGTAAACCACACGAAACATGATCTATGAATACTTTCTGAATGAATAACTGTTGATGGGTATTGGTAAATTCAAGTCTGAAGCATGGGAAGCTGAGTAAGTGGAGGGAGAAAAGAAATGGGAAACGGATGTAGATATCCATGAGGCTCTTGAGCATCCAGGAGTAAATGCCAAAAACAAATATAGAAGGTAGGCTACAGAAGCTGATGGTGGCAAACTTTGCCTTCTTCGCAATCCTGATGCATGAACAACACAAGACGAATCTCCTAAGCTATGAACAACGAGAACAAACTTCTTAAAAAATACAACTGAATTTCAATGAGTCATATTTCTTTCTTGATGATATTTGGAGAGATCCAGAGTCCAGACGTGATAGCTCCCACAGAATGCATGCGTTTCTGTCTCTGCTGGTGTTGCAGCACGCTTGCCAGCCCTGCTCAGGGAGGGGGTGGCATCCAGGCTGACTGTCCTTGACTAGATTACATATTACAAGCACTTTAAGGTGCCCTACAATCAAGGGGGAGCAAATAGCCCAAAGCCCTTGAGCAAGGAATCTTAGGGAAATGCCAGGAAAGAAGGCTCTAGCAATAATATTGACCACTAATGACATGATGACTCATATTGGTACTGGCTCATACTTCAAAGGTAAGCCCTAAATTCTAGAATATTCCCAAGTGGATGACACATGCTCAGCCCCTGGCACAGCGGCTTTCACACTGGACATTCAATTCAGGTTACTGGGGTTATATTTGGTTTCAGAAAGATGAAATAATTGAAGGAATAGTACTGACAAAGAACTGGAGGGCTGAATGCCAGAACTTTCCCAGAGCAACTACTTTGCACAACTTCATTTGTATTACTGTCTGTATTATTACGGATATGACAGGCTGCATAGTCATGTAGTGTTAGAATTTCCAAACTGAAAATATCCCAAATCCAGATACATAGATGAGTTTTGGACCCTTATTTTGTGCCAGATACTTTCTCACAGAGTTTGTTGTTATTGTTGTTGTTATTATTATTATTATTATTATTTTTAACCAAATCAGACCAAAACACTCAGGAGTCATTCTTGATTCCCCTCTTTCTCTCACCTTACCTGCAACTCAATAGCAAGTCCTGTCAATTTGACTTACAAAGTATAATGTGAATCTGATGACTGCTCAACATCTCCTATGCTACCACGTTAGGCCAATCCCTCCCCCCTCCATCACATCCCTCTCCTGGAGGATCTCAGCAGCTGCCTAACTGCACCTGCTTCCACACCTGTCCTGCTCAGCAGCCAGAGTGCTCTTTGACAAATATAGGTAGGATCATGTCACTCACCTACTGAAAACCCTCCAGGCACTTTCCATCACACTTCAAATAAGATACAACTTGCTTAAGACGGTCTGGAATACTCTACAGGATGTTCCCCCACTGTCTATGTCTTTGATTGCACAGTCCCATTCTCCCTTCTTGGCTTACTGTGCTCTGGTCATGCTGGCTATTCCTGAAAGTCTTCAAATCTACTTCTTTGGGAACTTGGATCTTTGTACCTGCTCCTCTCTCATATTGGAATATTCTCCTTGATTAAATATCTTCTTCCCTTATTATTTTTGATCAAGTTATCACCTTTTCAGAGATATCTTCCCTGACTAGTGTATCTGAAAAAACTTTTCCAGTGAAACCCAGTCACTCAGTATCCCCTTAACCTGCTTCCCTCTTCTTCAAAGTATGATATGTTACTTTTTATTTCTAGGGTTATTTGTCTATTTCCCCTGCTAGAATGTAAGCTTCATGAAGATAGGGACTTTGTCTCCTTCCCTGCTTGTCCTTCTATACTTAGAACAATTCCTGGCCCACAAAAGGTACTCAGTAAATGTTTGTTGAATATATGCTCCATAAACTTAATCTTTAGAGCAGAGGTTCTCAAAGTAGTGACCCTGGACCATTAGCATCAGTATTAATTGGGAAATTGTTAGAATTGCAAATTATCAGTTTCTAACCTGGACCCACTAAATCAAAATGGAGCAGTGGAGCCCAGCAATCAATGTTTGAAGAAGCTCACCAGGGGATTCTGACATATAATCAAGTTTGAGAACCACTGCCTTAAAGCAAATGTGTAAAATATTATTAGGCCTGTTTTATGGATAAGAAAGGCAAATTTTAGAGAAATGATATAGTTCAGAGAACTTAAGGAAAAATAACAATTATTACCAGATGTCACATTGTAAACAATAAATAATATGAATAATAGTATTCATAATAGTATTTTACCTACTATGAATCAGGTGCTATACTGAATCTTCACAACAGCTTTTTCCAGTGGGTATTAATGCTTCCGTTGTTAACTTTACCAAAGTTCAGACAATTAAGTCATCCAAGATCACCCAGCAAGTAAGAGGCAGAAAGATCTGTTTACTTCTTTGCATCTTTCCTTTTCTAAAAGACATCTAACCGGGGCGCCTGGGTGGCTCAGTGGGTTAAGCCTCTGCCTTTGGCTCAGGTCATGATCCCAAGGTCCTGGGATTGAGCCCCGCATCGGGCTCTCTGCTCAGCGGGAGCCT
Organism: Mellivora capensis; assembly: GCA_004024625.1. Taxonomy (NCBI): domain Eukaryota; kingdom Metazoa; phylum Chordata; class Mammalia; order Carnivora; family Mustelidae; genus Mellivora; species Mellivora capensis. Next base: position 96,563 of record PISX010005366.1, on the reverse strand, counting down.
GCTTCCTCCTCTCTGTCTCTGCCTGCCTCTCTGCCTACTTGTCTGTCAAATAAATAAATAAAATCTTTAAAAAAAAAAAGACATCTAACTAAGGACAGATCACTCATGTGGCCCCAGATATGCAAGGAAAACACATGTGGCATTTTCTGAAACAAATGCCAGGTTTCCATTATTGGAAACGATGAGTGGTAGGTCCCGACGTTAAGGGAACCCTCAGAAAGGGAAATAGATGCCCTTTCTGCTTGGTGGCTTCAAGTCAGAGATACTGGCCCAAGCTGACCTTCCTGAGCCCCATCTTCTTCCACCTCAGAAACAGGCTGCATGGTACTTTGGACGTGGGCTGGCAAAAGCTTGGCTTGGGCACCAGCAAGTATGAATAACTGTGGGCTCAGCAAATCACGTGGGCCCCACTGCCTTCGTGGAAGAGAACTGACATTTGATGGTGATAGAGAAGATGATGATGGAAATATATAAATATATATACTTCTGAAGTCAAGTCACAGTTGTTCTTGGAACTGCACACCCTGAACACATACAGATGAAACCCCAAACGGCAAATTCCTAAAATTATGCTACAGCAATCTGGTCAATTTAACCATGAATATTGATGGAGAAATTACGTCAACTGGCCTTTCCATTTCCTCCTCATTCCTTCCTCTGTTTTGGCTTCTCATAGCAACATTAATCCATTCTCCAATTTTTAGTTATTTTTTTATTTAAGTAAGATGGGGGCAAGGATTCATGGGATGGATATGCTTTTAAATTTCTAATGTAGATAAGACCAGTGCTGTATTAATTTTCATTTAAAATTGATATCTTTACAGATGTGCTTTTATGCATGAAAGATTTTTCCAAGGATCCAAGACAGAGCTGTTAAAATTTTGCATGGAGGCTGCTATTGGCCTAGAATCTAAGAGTGAAATGGTGTGGGACAAGGGTATTTACCAAAAGCAAAGGTACTGTTTTGGGAATCATCACAGAAAAGGGACACTGTCTGAATCATGTGCATCCCCTTATTCAACATCTAGCACATAGAAGACATGTAATAAGTCTGCAAAGAATGAGTAGTTAGATGGTGTAGACACAGTAGGAACCAACACATATTCTTGATTGGTTAAAAGAAGGAAGGACACTCACTGCATTTCTCATATAACAGGCAGTCAAGGAACACTTCTTGGGCAAAGTACTACCAAGAATCTCAGTGAATGTTTGGTGAAGGTTTGAGCAAATGCTTGGCACATGTTAGGCAGTCAAAGAATGACACCAGAATGAATAAGCGCTCATTTTTCCAACCACACAAATGACTTATGCAAAATATAATGGAAAGATACCGGGCTAACTCCCGAGTTCAGGATCCTTATGCTTTGAATATGCCTTTTTTTTTTTTTAATTTTAAGTAAGTCTCTGTGTATTCCATAGCATTATCAGAAGCTTGGACTGTTCATTTGTGGAACAATGGCTTTGTTTCTCTTCTCTGCACTTCTCAGAGGCACAGACACTCATTTGTGCAAGCTCACACATTAAGGTAGGGGTACAGTCCAAGCTTCTGACTTGTCCACAGTCATTAGAGCCAGAAAAGTCATTTCCTTCTAAAATTCCTAAAGAGTGGCTCTGTTTACACACATAGATCTACTGTGTCAGCCCACATGGTGGAGGTCTGACACATTTGGTGCTGTCAAAGTCTGTGATATCATGAATTTTTCTAGACATCTTCCTCCACTACCCAGATACCAAGCCCATGTAATCAACTCTGCTCAGCTCTCAAAGGCTTTGGAAAGGCTAACCTGGAAAATAATATTTCATCTGTGATGTGTGTTCCCTTTAAAATCAAGGTTCTATCTAAGTTTGACTTTAGTTTCCTTTGGGCAGGAGACTAGATGGCACTGGGGACCTGAAACCTCTTCCCATTATGGAAGGAGGCATTCTTTTAGGAGTCTTAACTCTTGGACAATTTAATTAGACACTTTGTGCCTCAGTTTTTCATGTGTAGAAAGGGGTTAATAGTAATACCTATTTTGTAGGATCGCTGTGAGAGTAAAGAATTATGGTATGGAAAGCACTTGGAAAATTCAATAAAAACTCCCAGGAGGTCTATCCTTCCTTAGCGTAGAAGTCAAGTTAGGGAGACCCCACAGACGTTGTGGGGGCCCATATTTTGCAGAGTGGCCTTGGCAGGAAGGAAGGAAGGATGATGAGGGAATGGCTCTGCATCTCTGTGTTATTTCAATCCGCCCAGCACACTTAACCTAATAGTTTGGAGTCCCATGTCAGATTTCAGGTAACAAAAGCTTTCAGTTGTATTAAAAAGAAAAAAAAAAGTTGAAAACCATGGATCTAGCATATCTTTTATTTTACAAATGAGAAGACTGAGAATTCAAGATCTCTTGGTTCCCGCATCAGTGCCTGCTCCACTCTCCAGCTCTGCTCTTTTCCCTTACTTACCAGAAGTGATTGTTCTCATCGTATGATTATAATAGAGACTCCTTGGATATATGGAAGACTTAACTCTCATGTTCATTTTTTTTTTTTAAAGATTTTATTATTTATTTATTTGAGAGAGATGAGAGCCTGAGCATGAGCGGGGAGGGACAGAGGGAGAAGGAGAGAGAATCTCAAGCAGACTCTGTGCAGAGCGGGGAGGCTGACGTGGGGCTCAGTCATGACCTGAGCCAAAATCAAGAGTCGTATGCTTAAATGACGGAGTCACCTAGGCACCGCTTAACTCTTAGTTTCTAATTAAAAATGAGACCTGATTCGATTGTTTGTTCAAAGCTACATAGTCAGAAAGTCGGCTAGACTATAATCTAGGTTTCTTATATTCATTATTGAACACAATTATAGGACAGCCGCCACACTTCAGTCACTTATAGTGCCATTGCTATACCCTCTAGGACCCTCTGTTCAGGATAGGGCTACAATGACAAGGTATAAAAAATTCTCATAGTGCTGCCAGATTACTGCTCGGGGGATTCCTTCCTCTCATTCCTCTTAGGGAGCCAAAAGGATTTAGGAAAACTTGAAACCTTCTGGGAAAAAAAAAAAAAACAAAACCCTTGTAACTTGAATTGTGAGGAGACCAGAATCTGTGCTTAACTGGTACTTTCTATTTCTTGGTGTGGCTTCTTTTTCATTTAAAAAACAACAATGAGGGGCACCTGGGTGGCTCAGTGGGTTAAAGCCTCTGCCTTCGGCTCAGGTCATGATCCTAGGGTCCTGGGATCGAGCCTGGCGTCGGGCTCTGTGCTCGGCGGGGAGCCTGCTTCTTCCTCTCTCTCTGCCTACTTGTGATCTCTGTTTGTCAAATAATAAATAAAATCTTTAAAAAAAATTTAAAAAACAGCGATGAGAATGCCCATCTCACATAGCCATCAGGAGGGTTGAATGAGACGATGTATGCAGAGCCCCAGGCCTGTGGCTGGGCCTCATAGAAGCCTTTGGCTAGGGACGCCTGGGTGGCTCAGTTGGTTAAGCAGCTGCCTTCAGCTCAGGTCATGATCCCAGCGTCCTGGGATCGAGTCCCACATCGGGCTCCTTGCTTGGCGGGGAGCCTGCTTCTCCCTCTGCCTCTGCCTGCCACTCTGTCTGCCTGTGTTCGCTCGCTCTCTCTCCCTCTCTCTCTCTGACAAATAAATTAAAAAAAAAAAAAAAAAAAAGAACCTCTAATCCTTTAAAAAAAAAAAAAAAGAAGCCTTCTGCTAACTGGATCTATCTCCTGCTCCCCTAGGGAATATATGCCTTTCCGTTTTCCCAGATTTCTTTAGGGATCCACCCGACAGTTTGGGTATACTAAATTCCTGTTTCCGAACTTTTTTCCTCTGTCCCAAATGAAAATTTCTGTTTAAGGCCTAGCCCCTCAAGGTCCAATCCTTTGGTTGGTACAGTGGCTGTGTTTGTGTTTGTATTTTTGGGGATCCTATATTAGCCCCAGTGAGGTAAGCAGGGCAGCTAACGTTTCTTCCACTCTTCAGATAATAAAACCAGGTTTCAGGGAGGTTAAGTGACTTCTCCAAGGTCATGTAGCTCATGGTATCCAAGCTGGGATGCAAATTCAGGTTTTTCTGACTCCCTGTCCAAGGACCTACGGATCTACCCGGCAGACTTTGACAGCCCCTGCCAGCCTCTTTTGAAGGCTTCCTTGAAACTCTCTCAGCATGGCGAGGTGTATTTTTACATCAAACAATTTTCAGTGCCTCTCAGTGGGTGGCAAAAATACCAGTGAGGGAGGTCACTCTACCTCGGAGGCTACATGAAGGCCTGGAGCCGTGTGGGTGGCAGAGGCAGGGGGTTGGAATGACATCAGCCCCTCCCCCCCACGGAGAGCGTTGAGGAGGTGGGAGACACTGAGGCAGCTCAAGCGTAAAGGAAGAGCGAGACTTTCGAAGCAGTGCCCTATATAAACACAGGCGTGACAGAGGGAAGGTTGCCTACAAGGACACACTTGACGTTTCCTTGAGTTTTCGAGGGGAAGGGCTGAGTCACCACGGAAACACCATCACTTTCCCTCCCCCAGGGTGAAGACAATGAGGTGTGACTCTAAAACAAGGGCACTGATGCTTTCCAGTCCTGAGCTGTTCACACATCCAGGGGAGGATTGCCCCTTCTGCCCTCCGCTTTCCTTTCCAAGGCATCTGAGGTTCCAAACTACTGTTTCCATCCCTGCCCCTACCCCCAGTGTTCTCCTAAATCATACACCTTGATCTTTAACTTACAACTTACTTTATCTCTTATCTACTCAGAGACCCATATGAACATTTCATTTGTAATAAATAGGAGACCCAGCTTAAAGTGGCTTAAATTAAAGAAGAAAAATTAGAAAAGAGTATTATCTTAAATAAGAGATAGGGAGGGAATTGGGTGCAGGATTAGTTTAATTCAAGGGTTTAAAGCCAGCAGCTTTCCTCCATCTTTCTCTACTGTTGTCTTTAGAGGGTTACCTTTATCTTAGAGCCCTATGATTATAGTCCCAAGAAGGCTACCACTGCCCCAATCTTTGCAGTCTGAAATTCATGTACCGCAAGACAGAAGAGAGAGTCTTTTACCTTGTAGGATCTTTCTTCCTTCCTTTCTTTCTTTCTTTCTTTCTTTCTTTCTTTCTTTCTTTCTTTCTTTCAATTGGGGCACAATATTTTTCCACAAGTCCTCTGCTAGATTTCCCTCCCTCTATTCCCTGTTGGTCAGATTGCATCTTGCCCTTAGCTGCAGCAAGCTGTGCCCATAGGAATGGGATTCCTGTCACTGGCTCAGACTAATGAAGACTCACCCCTTGGAGCGGCAGAGTGGCTCTTCTAGCAACCGTATCTGTCCAGAAAGAATAATCCAAAACTGAATTAGGGTTTTGTGGCAAGGAAGGAAGATGTGGTGGGGGGGATGCTATTGGATAGGTGACCAGAAGTGTCCTTTGCAGAATTACCTAATATTATGAAAGACTGCGGTGAAGATTAAATGAGATCTGTGAAAAATATTGTTAATGGTTCCTGGCTGATAGTAAATTTCAAATAAGTCTTCAGCATCACCTTCTCTGACCCTATTTTTAATCCTCTACTTTTTCTTCCTCTACTTTCGAAGGCTGCCAGCCTTCACCTGTATTCTCTCTGTTTGGAATGCCCCTTCCTGTTGTAATGCTACTATTATACTCAGCTCTGACTGCTATCACAGAATACCAGGGACCGGGAAGATTCTAACAACAAAAATTTATTTCTCACAGATCTGGAGGCTGGGAAGTCCAAGATTCAGGTGCCAGGAGATTCGGTGTCTGATGAGAGGCCATTTTCTGGTTCTTGCTGTGTCCTCACCTGGTGAAAGGGAGGAGCGAGCTCTCTGGGGCTTTTCTGACAAGGGCACTAATCTCATTCCTGAGGGCGCCACCCTTATGATTTAACCATCTCAGATATGCCTCACCTCAAAATGGTATCACTTTGGAGATTAGACTTCAACACATGAATTTTGGGGGAGACACAAATATTCAGTCTAAAACAGTTACCGATACCCCAAGGCCCATCTTATGTCAAATACACAATGACTTCTTCCCTGAATTCTCGATCCCCCGTGGCATATTTGTTCCTTATTTATAGTTTTATCACACCTTGCCTTGCATTTGTGTACTTTCTGGGATCTCGCTACAGTGTGAACTTCTTGAGGCTTAGACTAGGTCTTATTGATCCCTACATCCTCCAAATAACCCCCTAGCAGGCCCAACACACAGCAGATGCTCAGAAAATATCTGGGCAATTAAATGCATTTTGTTCAAAGCTGCTTCCCTGACCCCACAGTTCCAGAACTCTAGTATTGGCCAGAGCTTGTGGCACATTTTTTTCTTTCCTTTTTCTTTTTTATGGTGATAAAATATACACTATCTAAATTTACCATCTTTACCATTTTTAGGTGGATGGTCCAGGAGCATTAAGTACATCTACATTATTAGGCAACTATTACCACCAACCACTTCCAGAACCTTTTTTCTTCCTAAATTGACACTTTGTTTAGTGGTAAATATTAGTTACCATTCTTCCCTACCCCCTTCTGTTTTCTGGCCACCAATATTCTATTTTCTGCCTATATGAATTTACCCTACATGCATCACTCAAGTGGAATCATGCAATATCTGTTCTTCCGTGTCTGGTTTGTTTCACTTAACATAATGTCTTCAAGGTTCATCCATGCTGTAGCATGTGTCAGGACTGCATTTCCTTTTGAGGCTAATATTCCATGGTATGTCTCTATCACATTTTGTTTATCCATTCTTCTGTTGATGGACATTTGGGTTGTCTCCACCTTTTGGTTATTGTGAATAATGTTGCTGTCCACATTGGTGTTCAAATAGCTGTTCAGATATCTGTTTCAATTCTTTTGGGTATAGACCTGGAAGTAGAATTTCTGGATCTTATGATAATTTTATGCTCAATTTTTTGGGGGAATCACCAAACTCTTTTCCACAGTAGCTGTACAAATCTCAGACCTTGGAGGATGTATATGATTTTCAACATCAGCTAGACATCAGGACTGCCCTTGTCTATTAAGTCAATCAAGCTTGTGATGACAGGTTTCAGGCAAAAAGATGTGAGGCAGATCAGTATAGGGATTCAGAGTTCATGCTTTCAGCCACAGTTGTCCTTCCGTACTCACTATGTGGCCTTTGACAAGTTGCTCTACATCACTGACTCTCGGTTTTGTCATCTGTAAAATGGGAATAATAGTAGAACCTACCTCCTTGGTTGTTGTTTTAATAGAGTAGTGTTGATAAAGCTCTCACTACAGGGCCTGACAGTAAACATCTAATAAATGCAGTAATTAAATCATGTGATAATAATAATGAGTAATGGGATGGGCTCATTTTGAAAGCCCTTCTCAGAAGGAAGTTTCAGATTGATTTGATCAACAGTAATACTGAATAAGTATTTAGCCTTTGAAGATATCTACCTTGATGCAGAGAATTCATTTGAATATCACAGTTTTGCCACATATTGCCTTAATGAAGATTCTTTTGGTATCCGGTAATGGAAATCCATTCAAATTGGCATAAACAAAATGGGGAATTTATTTGAGGGATACAGAAGGGTCTTAGTGAACCTAAGTGTAAGGATATAGTCAGGCAGTGTCCATATCTGTGTCTGGTGCCCCATGGTTTCTCAGTGCTGCTTCTCTCTGGGCATCTTTTCTGCTCTTATTTTTTTCTGAAGACTGAGTTCCTTTCTTGGTATATATGATCACAATGTACCACAGCATCCGGGTTCTGTGCTTATCTCCTCTAGCCCCAAAAATGAAATTGATGAATCTGATTTCCAATTACAAACCCCCAGGAAACTCTGATTGGCCTTTGTGACTCAGGTGCTCATCTTAGATGGAACTGGAATTAGGAGGCTGTGGGAAGGTCATGTGGACCAGACATGGCTGCACAGATTTATAGTGGTCCCTGGAGGAAGTGGGTCCATGTGGTTCTGCAGACCCACCAAATATTCCCAACAAAAGAATTTAATATTTAGTTTGGCTACTTTTAGTCACATTTTAAACCTATGATCTCTTCTTGAGTGTCCAAGGTGGGGGGGTGTCTCCCATTCTATAATAAGTCCTGCCAAGAAATTGGGTTAAGGGAAACCCCAGACCAAGTATCCCCACTCATGTTTCTTCTCAGTCAAAATATTTCATATGTTCCAGATGTCATTCTCTCTTGAGAAGGGACTGGACTCTACACTGGACAGAAAGATTGGTCCTTGGCAATGTTACAGACTAATGATGGATGACCTGTCATTACAACAACTCTGTAAATGTGTTTTGCCAACACAAAAGGGGAAAAAAACCCACAAAAGGAGAAGACGAAGGAAAGATCTTTAACATTTTGGCCACTGAAGTCTTGTCATCCATCAGGACCTGGAATTCTGCCACCCACCCACTTGGCCACTGCTGGACCAGAAATGATGAACACAAGTCACTGTGGTTTTTTTGGTTTTTTCAAAAATAGAAGAAAAAGGATTTGGCTAGAGTGTGACATGCCTAGGTTTCCAGATAAAGCTGCTTATGGAAAGAAATGAAGGCCCCAGGGCATGCTCTTGTAGATATCATTACAGGGGTCTCCCAAATCTCAAGGTTATCAGTCTCTATAGAGCAGAGAAAAAATTTTGCTCAGCTTTATCACTTCTTCTGATAAAAAGTATAGTAGATTCCCACTCTTAAAAAAAAACAAAAACAAAACCTGGGGCGCCTGGGTGGCTCAGTGGGTTAAAGCCTCTGCTTTCGGTTCAGGTCATGATCCCGGGGTCCTGGGATCGAGCCCTGCATCGGGCTCTCCGCTCGGCTGGGAGCCTGCTTCCTCCTCTCTCTCTCTGCCTGCCTCTCTGCCTACTTGTGATCTGTCTGTCAAATAAATAAATAAAATCTTTAAAAAAAAAAAACCTGTACAGAAATGAGAGACTTAGAAAATAAGAATTCCTCATAAACTTACTCCACAGATGCAACCACTGGGATCCTTTTGGTTTATATGCTTCCAAAATTTTTTCTATACAAGTATTATAAGTAAAGACATACTTTTTCTACATATAATTATTTTTACCTAAATGAATTATTACAATAATGTAGCTCTGCAATTCTTTTTACATAACAATGTAACTTAGCCACCTTTTCCTGTCAGTACTTAGCACTCTCTCTCATTTTTTATAGGCTACACAGGTTTCCATTGTATGGTCATGCTTTATTTGTTCAGTCCCTATTTAAGCTATTCAAGGAGTGAGGAAAATATTTAATACTAATATCTTTCCTTATTCTCTCTCTCTCTCTCTCTTGCCTCCCACACCTATAAGATATTATTGGGCAAAGGTGACTTTGGGATCAAAAGTCTTAAGTGGCTTCTGTTGGCTCCAGTGGTTGCATGATTGCTTTAAAATTAGCATCTCCCCTGGTTATTCGTTGTGATCCTCAATTATTTGGTTATTTATTCTCAGCTTAGGGAAATCACCCTTCATCTGTAAATTAAATGGTGATAGAGTACTCAGAGTCCTACAGAAATCTCAGAGGGGTCTCAGAATTGTAGGTCTGGGGAGAATCAGGCAGGAGGGTTGGAGAGCTCTTCTGTGATTTCCTTACTGCCTTTTGATTATTCTCCCTTATTTGGTTTCCATGGGAATTGGTGATGTGCATTGTGTGTGTGTGTGTGTGTGTGCGCGCGCACGCGCGTGCACAAACACACCCATGCACGGTTACATGTGTGTATGTGTTATGTCTGAGTGTGTGGCTGGGTGAAAAGGCCTGCATAAGAGTGAACTTGGAGCAAATATTGATCTGTGAAAAGCCCCAGGAGGCGGCTGGGTGGAATTTTGGGGCTACTGGGCAGTAAATGCAGTGACCCCCCGTAAATTGTGACAAAGCCAGGGAAAAAGGCTGGATGCTGTTTCTGTGTCTTTCATGAATTTGGAAATTTGATTTTTATGCTATTGTGATGATGCCTTGGGCATCTCTGATTAATTAAATGCTTCTGGGCCCCTTTGTGATGAATGCTGTGACTTCTGAGTAACACACCATCGAATAATAAACCAGGAGTCCCCCGAAAAATCCCTGATGGTCTTTATTATTCAAACCTTGCTTGGGTCATAAATTTTGGGAAAGAGTTTTGCTTTTAGATGGAAGCGGGTTGCAAGGGGGTGTGGGGTTGGGAGGTGTGATTGGAGAGGAGTGGATAATGATTTAGGGTGAATTCAAGGCATCTTGCTATTGCTTTCAAAATACTGTTCTCTCGAGTTATAGAAATGTTAGTCCGTGTTACTTAAAAAGGGCAGCTTTAGAGAAGCTTTTATTCTTCAAGTGCTAATTTAAGCACAGCGTGGTTTCCCGAGTATAAATACAGATTTAGTGCGTACTCTACCGTACTCAATATACAATCGTATAGCTGCAAAAGCCACATTGTCCTCAGGCTCACATTGCTGGGTGTAGGCAAATACGGTCAGCCATACAGCTTTGATTTTCTCTGGGGACATAGACTGTTTTCTGGGACCAAGGAGACCATTATACTTTTTGTGATAATAACCGTAACTCCTTACCTTAAATTGTCCTTTTAGGATACAAAGCCTCCGCAACATATGGTTTTCTATGTTCCCCTCCAGAAATTCCTGGAGGGTAGGGATGAATTATTATCCCTTTGTTTTGCACATGTTTTCCTCATATGCAAGCAGTAAGCAGGAGCCAGATCCCATGGTGATCAGAAACACAGACTCTTGGGCCAGACAGAACTGGGTTCAAATCCAACCTTCACCCTTTATTCCATTGGGACCTTGGGCAAGTTATTGAATTCCTCTGCCTTTTAATTCCTTTTTCTATAAATTGAGGATACTAATTTCTACTGCATGGGGGTTATTATGAGATGAAGTAAAATAAGGCATATTACGCATTCAGTATAGCACTTGGCACAGAGGGAGCCTTCGGCAAATGTAGAAACTCTTAATAATGTTACACAAAGATGGTAAGTCACGTAACAGGACTAGAGTTTGAGTTTGACCCTGAGCTGAGTGTGTTTTTTACTACACCATACAGGACATTCCAAGGCTTTTCTATGGAAGTGACTTCTTTTCTGTTGGAACAGTCTAGAATCACCCAGTAATAGACACTGCACATTTAATGGACTTATTCTGTGGGAGATATTTTAGGAGAGAAAGAATGCAAAACAAGCAAATGCATTCTGAGTCCCTACTCTGTGGCAGGCAGGTTTACAGTGCTATCTCATTTTATCAGCACCCTCTTGCTCGTTACAAAGACAAGTAACAGGAGGCTCAGAAAGTAGACAACTTGCCCAAAGTCACGCAGCTGGTGTGAGGCAGAGGATACCCAGACTCAGATCTGTTCAACACTGAAGCCATCATCTTCCCACTGCTCCAACTACTGCCACAAAAGGGGCACCTTCCCTTTTGAGGGGACACGGATTCGGTGCTGAGAAGATGTGGGCTGTATTTGGTTTGCCTGCCTGCTGAAAATGGTCCTTCCTCAGTCTGATTCCCTGGACTATTTCGGGGCTGCCATGTCATTTCTGTCCCCCCTCGGAGAGCCCTGAAGAATGTGCAGAGAAAAAAAGAAACCCAAGAAATCTATTATTGGCACTCGCCCTCGATTTGCTATTATGACGTCCATCCTGCAGAGAAGTGTTTATAGCCTTATAAGGTTCCGAGCATCAATTTAACTATGTTATCTCCCAGCAGATGATACAAAATGCAATCTCAGTAGCATACGGCAGAGAGAGGTGGGAGAGTTTCTTGGCTGGGGAATGAGAGAGAAATGAAAAAGGGCCTACTATGCTGAGTCACTAAGGCAAAGCAACTTACTATGGACCACATTCAGTCCTGTGCCAAGACACAGCAGCGAGTCACATACTGCTTGGTGTGGCTGAGATGTTCCTCTTTGGGAACGCGTCTTCTGAGAAGCTGCAGCCAGAAAAAAGGAGGAAAAACGCCAACATCCTGAACATTTTAAGTTCATCAGTTATATTTTTACACAGTTAAATCAAGCACAAAAACAGAAAAAAGAAAGTCATGTTTCCACCAGCTTTCCTCGAGCCTCCCCCAACACAGCCGGATGCCTTAATTCTCCTCCCTTTGCCATCATAATAATCCAGCTAGCATTGCTGAGTGCTGTTCATGGGCCAGGCACTGGGCTCTGAGCGTCAAATGCCTTATTTCACTTAATCCTTGCAAAAACCTCATGGGGTGTGTTACATTCATCAGTCCCATTTTGACATGAGGAAAAGATGCTTAGAGACATTGAGTAATGTGATGAAGTTTCAGAACGAGAGAGTTACAGAATCAGAATCAGAACCTGGCTCTTTCTGATACCAGAGGTAGGATCCTTGATTACTACCCACTACTACCTCACCACTCCCTAAAAGTAAAAGGGACAAGAAATCTATTAGGCCAGGCGTCCCATACCTGGCTTATTAGCAGAATAACTTGGTGAGCTTAAAGCAAAACAAAATAAAATAAAGACCACGAAACAAAACAGAAAAAAACCCTACTTTGGACTCACTATGGAAGATCTTTATTTAGAAGATCTGTATTAGATCTCAGAAGTTCATATCTGAGTTTCCCCAGGTGATGATTCTAATGAAGACACAAGTTGGAAACCACAGATTTCATCTATTTCATTCATTTACAAAGCAGCATCTTAGAATATAAGTGACTTGCCCATGGAAGTACATCAAGCTGGGAGTAGACCAGAACCTGATTCCTGGTCCTCTCTCCATATTACCATGCCTATCAATTGGTTAATGAACTGGTAATATATGTGGTCAAGTCATTAAATTCTAAGAGCTAGATTGGATATGGTTTTGAGGGAGGGGGACACAGTGGGACCTGGGACATTAGGGAGAATGATTTCACCAAGGAAGTTTATTTAAACATGATAGAATTACATTAATCAGTGTTCAATGAACACGCCAGGGCAGAGTCAGTAGTAGACTTTGGAGAATTGAGGAATCACAGATCAAAGCTGAGGTATTTTCAGAAAGAGAAAGAAGAATTGATGAGAGCATGGGCATGGGCATGGGAATGGGAATGCTCTATCAGGATATGAAAATATCATACTGAGAAGCCAACCAGTTAGAGAAGAGGAAGTGCTAGGAGTCAGATTGAGAAGTCAGCTTGAGAAGAACATAATGGGGTTGGACTACCTGCAGCGAGCATATGAAATTTTATTTACTGTGCCGAACCTGAAGTGTCCTTCCATATTGGGGGGGGGGGTGTTTGCCTTTACTAAGTCTGTGTAAGTGAAGAAGCTAGAGAGATACATTTCTCACCTCTGGAAGCTGGTGCAGAGACACTATAGGCAAACAGATACTCCAACCAGATTGTACACCTAATCAATGGACTTTTTAAAAATTTACTTGAGGGACTGAAGTAGGGTGTCCAGCACCCAGTGGTGAAGAGGTGGTAGAGCAGAAGTTGTGTGTAGTGTCAAAGCAGACCATCTCTGAGATGTGCCCTTGGCTGTGAATGTGGCCACTCAGCTTCCCTTATCTCTTGCCCCTTGACAGACCCAGTCTCCTCAGCCTTCGTGCTGAGGAGAGGGCCACACCATGCCCAGCCAACAAATCTCTTTGTTGCTTCAGTTAGCTCCAGGCAGTTTATATCCTTTGCAGTCAAGAATGTTGACTCACATGCCTCCCCACACTGAAGCCTACTGACTCCCTGTTAGAATTTCTCAACAATATTCTGTTTGTCCTATTGCAGCCTTTTCTCTAATAACAATCCACCAAACAGGCTGCTTCTAAAGGCTTCATCTTATTAAATCTGCGTTTGTGAGGTAGCTATCACCATCACTCCCATTTTCTTTTAAAAGATTTTATTTGTTTATTTGACAAACAGAGATCACAAATAGGCAGAGAGGCAGGCAGAGACAGAGAAGGAGGAAGCAGGCTCCCCGCTGAGCTGAGAGCCGGATGGGATGCGGGGCTCCATTCATGACCCCGAGATCATGACCTGAGCTGAAGGCAGAGGCTTAACCCACTGAGCCACCCAGGCGTCCTATCACTCCCATTTTTAAAAGAGATGGAAACCCAGGCTAATAGAAATAAGTAAAAACACCTGGGTTTAAATCCTCATTCTGATACTTAGATCTGTGATTTTTGGGAGAACTTTTTTTTACCCCTCTGAATCTTTGCTTATCTTAAAGGGAGGCAGTGATCACCATCTCCTAGGGTGGCTGGGAGGATGAAATATATGGCAAAATAGTCTAGATGTTATAAAATGTATCTTAAAAGTTATTGTCATCACTGTGACTTTATCCCTCAGACCATCCCATGCATTTTAATTCACTTTAAAAGCTGTATTTCAAAGGAATAAAAAAATTATAGCCCAATACCTCTCACCAATTCTAAACAACATCCAGGCCAAAATATAAAAATTGGATAATTTTGAACAAAATTGGTTTTCAATGGTGTTATGATTTCAGTCTGTCAGTGGTTTGTTTTGAGGGCCCTGATGGAGTATTTTGTCTGCCTTAAGGCTGTGTTATAGGAACACTGGGCTAAAGGCATCTCTCCCGAGGAAGTACCATTTCCAATGGAGAGGGCATTTTCCCTAAAATGTGACTAGTGAAGAGAAAAATTATCCCCTAATTGAAGACTTGTGAAGCTTGACCTACCAGAAACAATAAAGCCATCATTTAGGACACTTGCCAATGGTGAGGGTTACAAAAGCTCCCCGTACCTGAAATGCCAAGGGCTTGATGGGCACAGAAGGAGTGCTGGGTCCTGCCCTTGATGCTGGATGGGAAGAAATGCTTTTTGGGCCATGGAGGCCTTTTCCGTACAAACAATTTGGCAATATGTCTGGCTGGTCCTCTGATGCCCATTATCATTGAGAACCTGAGGGACTGATATTAAAGCCTCCTGAGAAAGATAGGTAAAGATGGTCTTTTTCTTTCTCTCTCCATGTCCAGAAAACTGGGTTTTCTGAGGCTGTTTATGGAAAACTCTTTTCAGCTATACCCCCTCCCCACTTCCTTTCCCATGCAGTTGGTGTTGTGGGCCCTTCTGAGCACTTCTGAGCTTGAAACATGTTTCGCGTGTATCCATACATGTCCTTGCTTTCTTCTCCTTTCTCCAATTTCCTAACCCCTTCGCACCATGAGGTCTTAGAGGAAAACATGCCTTTCTTATGCAGAGTTGATCTCTAAACAAGGCCTTAACTCCACCTTCTCCGACATGTTCAATCTTTATCCTGTCTTACTTCCTTTCCTAACGTTTTAATATAGTCCTTTATTTCGGCTCCATCTCCCCTGAATAAAGGCACCGAAAGCCTCCTTTCTTAAAGAACTCTCACATGACCCTGCCTTCTCCTGTAGCTATTATCCATCTGTCTTCCACTTATAGTTAAACAACTAGGAAAAGTTATCTTCCATTCTCTGTTGTACTCCCTCTATTTATTCAGCTTCCTGTAACCTTTCCCTCAGCTTCTGTTCCCACTACCTCATTGAAATTGCTCTGACTCAATTTATATGTTGCCAAGTCACTGGACCTTCTCAGTTACTATCGGTCCAAGATTGAAGCATTTGGCTATGATAAACTCTCTCTCTTCCTTGGAACATTCTTTTTTTTTTTCATTTCCTTGATACTTCCTCTCATTTTCCCTCAACATCTGTGGTATTTTCTTCTTGATACCCTTCACTGTCTTCTTTCCTTCTCTTAACTGACTGAGCCACCCAGGTGCCCCTCCTAATCCTTTAAATATTGGTGTTACCGAAATGTGACAGGTGATAGCTGCTCAGGAGTCAGAACCCTAAATTTTATTTAGCTCTTAGGCAGAGATCTATTGAGTTTAGGGCAAGTAGGCTCTTACCTCAGATTTGAGGTATACATTACAGAATATTAATCTCATTTTCCGTCACGATTTCCTTTTAAGTTAAGTGTAGCCAATGAGACATAAAGACCAACTTGCCAGAGGACTTCTGAGAAGAATTATGTTTCCATATGGAGGACAGAATCTCAAAAAGTGAAAACCTTTTGTCCCTAACTTCATGTTCTTGCCATGAACATGGTTGAATAAGGTCACTGGGTTTAGACTTTGGTGGCCATATTAAGACCACGTGGCAACAAATATGAGAACAAAAAGTCATGCAGGAATTAGCAGAACAGAAAACAGGAAAAGCCTGGGTCCTTAATGACATCACTGAACTCTGGACTAACCTCAGACCCTATTACCTCTGTGATTCTTATTGCACAAAGTTATGAACTGGCTTTATTAGTAAGTTAGGCCACTGTTAGTTGGATTTTTGTCTATTTGCAGCTGAATACTGCAATCCCAATACTGCAATCCTAGCATTTTAGGGCTTCAGTTTGCTTTGACTCTTTTCTTTTCTCCCTGCATATTCCCTAGTAGAACAATCTTATAACATCCATGGCTTCAAGTATGTCCTTTACCCTGGTGCCTCCCTGTCTTAGTAGATTTGGGCAGCTATAACAAAAATACCATAGTCTGGGCAGCTTAAACAACGGGCATTTATTTCTCAAAGTTCTAGAGACTGGGGAGCCCAAGATCAAAGCATCTGCAGATTCAGTGTCTGCTGAAGGCCTACTTTCTGGCTCATAGATGGCCATCTCCTCACTGCAGCTTTACAAAAAGGGGAGAGGAAGCAAGTTTGCTTATGACTCGTACAAAGCACTAATCCTATGCATGAGGCCTCCATTCTCAGGACCTCATCTAATCCTAATTATCTCCTACCTCCTCATACCATCACAGGGAGGAGTGCAGTTTCAACATATGAATTCTGGAGGGGTACACAAATCTATAACACTCCATATGTAGTTTCCAGCTAACTTCTGCATGAAATAATGTACTGAGTACTTACTATGCATCAGGCACTGTTCTAGGTGCTTTATATGTTTTTGTTAATCTTCACCACAATCTTATGTGGAATGTCTTACTACCACCGTTTTATAGGTAAGAAAACTGAGCCAGAGATGGTTAACTAACTTGCCCAAAGTTATTATAGGTCAAAGCCATGATTTCAACCCCATGAGTCTGATTCCAGAATCCGAGGGTTTCTCTTTCTTTTTTTTTTTTTTTAGATTTTATTTCTTTATATGTCAGAGAGAGAGAGAGAGCGTGCACAAAGAGGATGCGCAGTGGGCAGAGCAGGGAGAGGGAGAAGCAGACTCCCTGATGAGCAAGGAGCCCGATGCGGGACTGTATCCCAGGACCCCGGGGTCATGACTTGAGCTGAAGACAGATGCTTAACCGACTGAGCCACCCAGGTGTCCCCAGGATCTGAGTTCTTTTTTTTTTTTTTTAAATTATTTATTTATTTATTATTTTTTTTATTTAAAAATAAAAAAAAAATCTATCCTATTTTTAACTTATTTATCTTTATTTTTACAAACCCTTGTGTCGAGGGCTGACTTTCAATAGATCGCAGCGAGGGAGCTGCTCTGCTACGTACCAAACCCCGACCCAGAAGCAGGTCGTCTAGGAATGGTTTAGCACCAGGTTCCCCACGAACGTGCGTTGTGTGACGGGCAAGGGGGCGGCCCCCTTTCCAGCCGCACCCCATTTCCCAGGACGAGGGGCTCTCCGCACCGGACCCCGGTCCCGACGCGTGGTGGGACACGCAGAATCTGAGTTCTTAACCATTATATTCTACTTCCCACTTCTGGAGAACTCAAATGTTAAAAAGTATTTCTTTTTCTAGAGGTTTAATCAGCCCCTTGTTTATTCTACCTTGGTTGGCTATAGTCTGCTTATTCAGAATGTTTCCTGTCACCCTCCTCTCAACCCCTCAGATAGAATAAGAATCTCTCTTGTCCTCTCTTCTCTTCTCCAGGCTAAAGAGTCCCAATTACTACAACAGTTTCTTGTATTATTTTAAATATTTATTTATTTATATTAAAGGGAGAGAGAGAGGAAGAGAGAGGGGAGGGGCAGAGGGAGAGGAAAAGAATCCTCAAGCGGACTCCTCACTGAGCACTGAGCGTGGAGCCAGATGTGGGCCTCGATCCCAGGACCCTGAGATTATGACCTGAACCAAAATCAAGAGTCAGATGCTTAACTGACTGAACCACTCAAATTCCCTGAATAGTTTCTCATATTAAAGTGTTTCCAGATCTCTCATCAACCTGACCATCGCACTTTAATCTAGACACATTCTAAATTGATGTGTCCTTCTTTTTTTTTTTTTTAAAGATTTTTTTATTTTATTTATGTATTTGACAGACAGAGATCACAAGTAGGCAGAGAGGCAGGCAGAGAGAGAGGAGGAAGCAGGCTCCCTGCTGAGCAGAGAGCCTGATGCCGGGCTTGATCCCAGGACCCTGAGATCATGACCTGAGCCGAAGGCAGAGGCTTTAGCCCACTGAGCCACCCAGGCACCCCTGATGTGTTCCTCTTAAAAGGGATGCTCCTCACTGGACCCCATACTACCCACATGTGATCTGACAAATGCAAGGGTCAAGGGGATGATCACATCCCAGATAATGACATTTACTAATGACTGGCCACCTGCTGTGTGCCAGACACCGTGCTAGGTGTTTTGCATGCACCAAAGCTTCTCAAAATTTCTGCTGAAGTACACTGAAAACAGAGAAAGTGAATGTGTATCCCTAAGGAACTAAGAGCATGAACCATGCAGTGGCTGTGTGTATCTTGAAAGCTCTTTACCACTTTGAGCTTTAAGATGGCAGCAGATTTTTCTTCCTACTCAATAATAGATCCCTGTTTGTCTTAACATAAAAAAATTTGGTTGTAAGTGAGTTGCCATTGAGTAAAATAGAAACATTGGGAACATGCCTTGTATTTATGCCATGGCCTCCCGTACTCCCAAGTGCACTGCCAAATACTCCTAAGAATTTGCCAGCCTAATCTGAGAAGTGTAGCCATACATTATCTTTATTACTTATGACAACCAGTCAAGGGAAGCATATTTGGGGACAGATCAAGAAGAGTGGCTCACATGTAACTTGCCCAAGTTCTCAAAGATAGTAAGCTGAACCTGGCTTTGGATTTAGATCTGCCTAAGTCCTTTCCACTCCATTTTAGAGCAAATGAGGATTCCATTCCTGAACACTTTTGAGCCAGACTAATTCATGAATACAAACATTCTATGAGCCCAGAACAAGCTGATGTGTGGTCCTGCTGGCTAGTGTACACCTTGGATCTTGTTTCCCAGTACCCAGTGCAGGGACGCTGGGTTGTTAGAAATTTAATGTTTGGACCCAAAGGCTGGATCCAATGTTTATTTCTGCTGCTCACCCTTCTTGTCATGTGTTCTAGCTTATCTAGGCAGTTTTGAGGTCTAATTTGGTGATCAAACCTCTCTCCTTATCCTCAGAATAAGAACTGTGATCCCAGTTTCTCTAGGGAGTTTTCTAGGGGCCCTCTTGGACTATAGAACTATTAAATATTACTCCTCTTGAGGCATCATGAAAAATGACAAATGGGTATGTATACATGCAAGCATGTATGTGCGTGTCTGTTTCAAAATTCAAAACTACCTGTTTCTAGCTAAGTGGGCATTGAAACTCACTGCTCATCCTTCTCATCAATGTCAATGAAGAAGTGTTCCTCTTGAGAGTTCCGGGAACAATGGGTCACAGGAGAGAAAGTGAAATGTAAGAGGCCAGAAGTGGATGGAGTATAAAACCCAGGTCTGTAAGGTCGGTCTGCGCCTTCCCTAAAACTTGGCAAAGAGAGGAGCTCTTATGACAGATACCTGAGGAAGCCGCCCTTCTGTGCTCTCCATAGCCCTCTATAACCCTTCTCCTGTTCAGCATCTTTCCTGAGGGCTGCCCTGCCTGCTGTCTTCACCCTCCCTGCACTGCTCCTTTCCTTACCACACACAGTGTCTGGGTCCCTGACTTTGTTTTTTGACTATCGCTCCTACCCCACCATCAAAACCCAGAGGATTAGACACAGCAGCTGGACGTGTTTATCTTTGATGTCCCTTCCCTGGAGTTCACACTGACCTTTAAACAAAACCGGGCCAGGTGAGGCCCAGAGAGAAAAGGGGATAGTACAGAACCAGGAGGAAATGACAGGACTGAAATCAGATTACAGGCTCCCATCAGTGACCAAACCAGCGAAACCAGCAGAACTGGTATGTTTTCTCAAGGCCAAGCCAGACTCTTCTCTGCGTTTATCCAGAAGCATTCTTTAATTTTCTGAGAGCAGGGGAAATGGATTTGAAGCAAGGGTGGGGTCTGTTGGCAGGGTGGAGAGAGGGTGGGAGGGATAAATGTTTCTCTCCTCAGAGAAAATATACAGAAATAAAGAAAATGGATGCTTTAGCATCTGGAGTAATGCAGTTTTTGCATCCCTGGCACAGCTGCAGCAGCCACCATTGACCACCAAGAAAGCCCTGGAACCCACTGGGCCCCATTGCTGGTAACCAGACAATAGACCAAAATTTGTAGATCAGACAATAGGCCAGGTGCAGGGCAATCCAATAGGCCTGGTCCTCCCACAGCTCCCAGGGCCAGCACTGAGCCTCAGTGAGCCCCTCACCTCTTTGTATCCTTGGCAATAGATCATCCTCACTAGGTCACTGGCCTGGTGCCCCTCTGCCATTTTGGTTGCTGCTGGATGTGTGATAGTCCTGAAGGGTACGCCACTAGCGGAGGTCTCCTGGTGAGGACATAGGATGGAGTAGTGGTTCGGCATGACACTTCTGAAGTCAAACTTCCTGGTTTCAAATTCCACTTCACTCTTACAGCTGCAGTATGCTGGACACGTTCTCTACCCTTTCTGGTCTTCTGCTCCCTCATCTATAAAATGGAGATAGGAACTAAGCCAGCTGGGGTTCTGGTGAGAACCGAATAAAACAATATGCATAAGTCAGCTGGTACATAGCAGGCACTCAGGAAACGTTAGCCAATGGGGACATGTTAGTAATGAATCATTTGCTTTTCCCGGGGTAGTGTAACGTGGAAATGGGAAATATATTTAGGCCCATGTGATCTGGCATACAGCGGAACAGAAAAACACTTGGAACACCAGAAAGCTGTTGTGTCATTGTCCCGCTGTCTCACCTTGGGAAACAATCTTTACCTTCTCAGGTCTCGGTTTGCCCATCTGTAAAATGAGGGCTCACCCAATGTCAGCCTTCTGTGACTTATGTTTTACTGCTTCAGTTTTCAGTAACCCAGCAAGCCACTGGGAATGGGATTGGAGGATTAGGTAGCCATGCTTGCTGCTTAGAGCTAAGAGCTCTGAACCCTTCTTGTCTTCTCTCCTGAGCAAACATGGCTGGTGGGGGGGCTAGGGAGAGCCTGTGTTTGAGGCAAGGGAGACATACAATTCAAGAACAAACATTTTGGGGGGAAAATGTGCGTGCGTACGTGTGTGTGTGCATGTATATTAAATTAGAAGTCCAACAGAAAGACAGGAGGAGGAAATGGTTTTATGCTCATGATCAGAAAGTGAAGTGTCACAGAGTTGTGACTAATTCACAGGTACTATAAGCGCCCGAGGTGAGCTTCAGGAAATGGATGGGCATATGTACTATTTTGACTCTCCCCTCTCTGCTTTTGCTGGCCAGAGTGTTGGGTGAGCCCTGCTCATGGGCAGGTGGGGAGTCTCCTTGAGGTACTGAACGTGCTGATGTCACTTACTGGCTTGGTCACTCCATGAAAAGAGAGACGGAGGAGACAAGATGAGAGGGGACTGAAGGGATGGAGAATGTACTTAGAAAAAACCTATCATGCTTTTTCATCAAATCCAGGCTCTAAAAGCCTAGGTTCTCAATTGTCATCTAAATTGTGTTGGCATCCTTTCTGTTAGGGGATCTGGCCAGGTTGTTTCCTTTCTCTACCATCGGAGGTATCCCAGGTGTCTCCACGTTCAGTAAGAGGGCCATCAAATGCCCATCTGGCCACTGAGAAGGGGAGGAACCCAAGACACATTCGAGGTCAGTATGGCACCATACCCTGGGCTCATTGCTTTACATGTTTTCTCTCAGTAATCTTCACCACATCCTATGAGATGGGGATTGTAGTCCCCATTTTACAGTTCAGGAAACTAAGGTTCAGAGAAATGAATGAGATAGCCAAAGCTTAGGCTTTTAACAAATGGCAAACCTGGTATTTAGACAGAGATTCATCTGATTCTAGAGTCTTTACCCTTTCTAGAAAACCACATTGACAGATCAGCATTGTATTCTCAGCCACGAATCAGGGGACAGATTTAACTTTCAGTCAGTTCCCCACATCTCTTCATTCATTACTTGTTTTTCAGCTTCCTTGTCTCCTTTGGTCTATATCGGAGGTCATTACAGAAAAGACTATATTCAACAAGAATATATTGAGCTTGTATCATGTGACATATACTATGCCAGGTCCTAACAGACTAAACTTAAGTTTCAAAGGTAATTCAAAGGCAAAGGAAGAATATGAGTTAGTAAATATTACATAAAGCATGAAAGAAACATGCCCAAGGTGAAGTATTCTGTTTTACAATGCAAATTATTAGAGCAGGAATATATATAGATAGAGATATTAAAATATATATTGTTAATATATGTGTTACAACTCCTATTCCTAAGACAGACCTCCTTCTCTGGCAGCCTGAATATAACCTCAAATTTCTCCTCAAGACTTCCTCAGGGAGAGGTCACCAATCAATCTGGAATCTCTTTGTCATCTCTGTGTTACAGGGAAGCTATTTATTTTGGCTTGAAGAAGCAACAAAGTTTAATTGGAATTGGTAATATTTGAGAATGAGATTGAGAAATGAACAGTATTTTAATGGGTAAGAAATGCTCATCCTAAAGCAACAAGATGAGCAAATTTATGGAGGCCAGAAGGATAGAAGAAATTTAGGAATGATGAATAATCTGGCATGTGTGCGTGTGTGTGTGCGTGTGTGTGTGTGTGTGTTTGTTGGTGGGAATGGAAACTAGTCCTTGGAAAGAAAGACTAGAAGGTTAGTTTGGACTAGATTGTAGAGGGTCTTGAAAAATCATATGAAGACACAGGCATTCCTGGTTTTACTGCACTTTTCATTATTGTGCGTCAGAGATACTGTGGGGTTTTTTTTTTTTTTTACAAATTGAAGGTTTGGGTCAACCCTGCAGAGAGCAAGTCTATCGCTGCTATTTTTCCAACAGCATCTGCTCACTTCATGTTTCTGTGTCACATTTTGGTAATTCTCACATTATTTCCATCTTTTGTCTTATCATTGTATTTGTTATGGCAACCTGTGATCGGTGATCTTCATTCTTACTCTTATAATTGTTTTGGGGGCACCACAAACCACAGCCATAAAAGACAGCAAACTTAATGGATACATGTATGTGTTCAGACTGCCCCACCAACTGGCTGTTACCCCATCTTGCTCCCTCTCCTCAGGCCTCTCTGTTCCCTGAGACACAGCAATATTGAAATTAGGCTAATTAATAACCCTACAGTGGTTTCAAACCCTTCATGTGAGAGAGCCCATTTATACAACCAACTTCATTGTTGTCATATTTTAAAGAATCACCACCTTTAGCAACCTGCACCCTGATCAGTCAGCAGCCATCAACACTGAGGCAAGACCCTCCACCTGCCGAAAGATTACAACTCGCAGAAAGCTCAAATAATGGTTAGTGTTTTTTAGCAATAAAGTATTTTTTAAACTAAGGTATGCGAATCATTCTAGACATAATGCTATTGCACACTTAGTGGACTACAGGACAGTTTAAACATAACTTTTTTTTTTAAAAGATTTTATTTATTTATTTGACAGACAGAGATCACAAGTAGGCAGAGAGGCAGGCAGAGAGAGAGGAGGAAGCAGGCTCCCTGCTGAGCAGAGAGCCTGATGCATCGCTCGATCCCAGGACCCTGGGATCATGACCTGAGCTGAAGGCAGAGGCTTTAACCACTGAGCCACCCAGGCGCCCCTAAACATAACTTTTATATGCACTGGGAAACCAAAAAAATTCATTTGACTCACTTTATTGCAATATTTACTTTATTGCTGTGGTCTGGAGCCAAGCCTGCGGTATCAGAGAAGTATGGGTATATCTGTACTTTCTTTCATAAGCCACAGGCGTCATGCTCAGGTATGTTTTAAAATAACACTTCTGGCACCGGGGCAGTGGAGAAGGAAGATGAGAGGGATGGGTTGACTCCTTTAGACTAGAGAGCTGAGGAAAACTCACTGTGGGTGGGATATTTGAGCTGAAATCTGAATGACCTGAAGAAACCAGTCCTACAAAGACCAGGGGAGTGAAAGTTTAGCCTAAGATGGGCTTCTGGAGCAGAAAGCGGCCAGTGTGCTTCAGCCCGACCAAGTGAAAAGAAGACAGTGTAGATAAGGTTGGAGAAGTCAGAGGGATATAGTTATTCTAAACCACTTAAGAGTTTCAAGCAGGGAGGTGCCTTTATGGCTTTACATTTATAAAAAGATCACTTTGGCTGCTGCTTGGAGAACAGTTTGGAAAGCAGTTAGGAGGCTGTTTTGGTAGTTCAGTCTGGAGCTGGTGATGGCTTAACCTTAACCTAATGTGGGAGCCCAGGAAATGCTGAGAAGCACACAGGTTCAGGTTCTATGCTGGAAGTAGAAGTGATTGGAATGGTTCAAGATTAAATATGGGCAGTGGGGAGGGAAAAAAAGGGATCATTTTATAAGATTTGGGGTTGAGAAACTGGACGGATGAAAAGAAAGATAAAAAAGAAAACATGGGAAGGCATAACCACTATCTGTATATTCTACTTTTTCCACTTAATACAGTGGGAGAAGTACCATGTAACCATCCCTGCTTTATAGTGGATTCTATGGTCTACTCAAAACTCACTAGGTATTGCATACAAGGGCACAGGGAGTGCTCAGAAAATAAGAATGACCTTATCCCATTCTCGTATTACAATGCTAAGGGAGGGCACATAGTTTCAGCATTTCTGAAAAGCTATTTGGCAAACTGTATCAGGAGCCATAAAAATGTTCACACTCCATTGGCTAAGAAATTCCAATTCTAGGAATAGATCCTAAGGCAATGCTCACAGAAAAACATAACGGTTATGAACATATGTTAAACGTCAACATTACTTACAATATGATAACAAATGGAAACATCCTAAATGCCTGATAATAGATGATTGCTTAAAAATATGATACATTCATATAATGTTATTTTAGACAACCATTACAAGGATAAAATCTCAGTGGAATAATGAGTGACTTGAGTAAAATACAAAAGTGAAGCACAAAAGTATAACACAAGCACTCTACAAACGAGCATATAGGCAGGAATAAGGAGAAAATGCATCATCCAAGCACCTGGTATTAAAATTTCTCTGAGTTAATCACTTGCAAACATTTGGAAATTGTGCTTTGATAAGTTGTTTACATGGGTGTAAGACCTCCCAGGGTATATTCAAGTTATAAAGGATAATCCTTCAACTTTCCTGCTTTCTGAAGAGGTGAATCCCATGGTTGTAGGTGTTTTGCTTTGTTGAGCAGGAAATATGCAAGTCTATGGATAGCAGAGTCTTATTTTGCTAAAGTGGTGCAGGGCAGTGAGGGAGTCAGGGTACTGTGTGAGGAAAGAGGGAGAAAGGACAGAGAAGGGACACCCAGAGTTTGGGCGGGACAGCACAGGGAGAAAGGGGTTCTGGTAAGATGTTTAAGAGGTATTGGCAGGTCGTTTGCTGTAGGCTTTTTGTGGAACGTTCTCTCTTCCTGTCCCATAGGATGTGTTCAGTACATTAACGTCTTTCACTAGTTAGAGGGGACATCTGTAGTTCATGTCTATCCAGAATCTCTTCCATCTTCTGTTAACAACACCCTGGTTTTCCTCTGGGGAGCCACCTATGTCCCCCTCCCCGTCCATGTAGTTGGGATGTTATTGGCCCAGCCACACCCAACCCCCCAATCCAGGCCCTTGGGAACTTCACACATCCTTTCCTCCCAAAATGATGGGCTCAGGGTTGGGCATGGGACCCCATGGAATGGAACTGGGGATTTCGTCCATGTGAACTCCTCTCATGGACCTGCCAGTGCGTGGAGCTAACCTAGAGGAACCAGAGTTCAGACAGACGAAACTGGGCAGCTGCATACCAGATGCTGGAGTTACTCCTGAACCTGTTTTTGGAGAGTGCGTGTGTACATGCATGTGAATGGGTGTGTGTGTGTGGGGGGAGGGGCCTTAGGAACATGTTATGACATCTTTCATATTTTATTTTTTTAAAGATTTTATTTATTTGACAGAGATCACAGTAGGCAGAGAGATAGAGGGGAAGCAGGCTCCCTACTGAGCAGAGAACCCTACGTGGGGCTCTATCCCCAGACCCTGGGATCATGACCTGAGCCGAAGGCAGAGGCTTTAACCCACTGAGCCACCCAGGTCACCCAGACATCTTTCATATTTGAAAAAATGTACAGAATTTGTATAATGAAAACTTGGGACTCACCCAACCTCTGAAATAAAACATGACCATCATGGCTAAAGAATTCTTTCTACTTCTTCCTAACCACTGCCCTGTTCCTCCCTCCTAAACTTGGGGTTTACTTCTCCCAATCTTTCCTTTTCCTTCTTTTAGATAAATGTGTATTCTTGAGCTATGTTTGTATGTGTCCTTAAACAATTAGATAAACACAAATGGTATAAGTACATGCATTCTTTTGCAACTTGCTTTGTTTTACTCTGGGCATTTGTGAAATGGTCTATGTTCCAGTGTATAGTTTTAGTTCACTCATTTTCTTTGCTGCATTTTGATATATGGCTACACCTCAGTTTACTTATCTGGATGG
The DNA here is from genome assembly GCA_004024625.1 of Mellivora capensis. NCBI lineage: Eukaryota > Metazoa > Chordata > Mammalia > Carnivora > Mustelidae > Mellivora > Mellivora capensis. Next base: position 69,876 of record PISX010005366.1, on the reverse strand, counting down.
ACATTTAGGTGGTTATCCTGAAATTTTCTAAGATCCAATAAATTTGTTTTTCTGCCTAAGCCAGTTTGAACTCTGTTGTCTGTTATTTGAAAGTGTTCTGACAAACACACAGAAAGCTGTTGTGTAAGCTATTGTGAGCTCAAACAGAGGAAGAGGGAACAGCCGATGTCTGAGTTACAATTATGCATCCTGAAAAAAGAACCGAATGAAATATGCTGAAATGCTTCTGGTGACACTGTGTGCAATCTTTTCACATTTGTTTTAAACTTCCCTGTTTTCCACAACAAATATGTATTAGTATTATAATCAGGATTTTTAAAAAACCTAGTAAAGATAAAGATTAGGAGACAGTTGTTGCAAAGTGACTTACTTCTTCAGGATAAAAATGGCAAAAATTCATTAGTAGAATACAAGAAAGAGGGGATTTATGACTTACACTCCAGAGCAAACAACATGAATATGCCAGTTAGGTATTTCTCGAAAGAACCCTTTCCACTATGCCACTTAACTTCCTGGGATGAAAGTTCTTATTAATCAGAAGGGTCTAGGCCTTGGAAATGAGGTCTTCTTTGCTCTAAGGTTTCATCTGTTTTGCCTGCTTGTATGTTTCATTAGAATCAGTAGAGGAGGCAACCAGTTAGGAGTGGTAAACTAGATGTTCCTTCCTTTTCCTTTCCTCCTTCAGAGTCTCAGAGCTACCCTCTTAGAAATGGATAGTTTCTGAGCCCCCAGCTGGAACCCAGCCCTGTGAGTCACCCCACTTAATAGCGCTAAAGCTAGGAAAAAATAACAACAAAATACTATCAGTCTCTGTATAAGGTGCCTTGGAAGATGGTGTTGGAGTGGAAAAGGCGATGAGAAATTGTTCCCCAAATTAGGGCTAACGCAGTTCAGATTTAGAATCTGCCAGCAAGAAAGGGCCTTAAAAGTGTTCTAATCCAACCCCCTCACTTTACAGATTTGAGAAGTGACTCAAAGAGAATCAAGGTGATTTGCACAAGGTCATACACCTAATTCATGGTAAGGCTTGGATCTGACCGTTTGTGTCTAGAACTTTTCTCTCCATTATCGTGGCTGAAGAACAGCAGTGAAGCTATTGCATTTGCAATCAGCTGTGCTGAAATCACCAGAATTCACATTAAATGATTCCAGTTTGCCTTCCCTTTTTTGTAGCAGAATAACCTTGTAGGTCTCTGTAACAAGAATAACAGGTGCCAATCTGGACCTGCTGCATCCTTGGATTGGGAAGAAGGTAGATGGTAACAACACCAACTGGGATTTTTAGGACACGAGTCAGTTAGAGTCTGTGTGTTGATATTTAGTAACTTTAATATCAAACTCCTTAAAACAAGAATACAATTATGACTACAAAAATAAAATAAAAAAATCAGACTCTGGAAATTTTGTGTTGTGGGAGATTTTTTTCTCTCAGGTGGGAAAAAAATTAGGCAGACATCAGGGAGTTAGTGAGAAACATTGCTAACTGATCATGGAACATTTGCAAGCTAGGTCCTAGGGCTCATTCACATTTGGCTCATCTCCTAGATTGCTGCATCCTTGGGCGAGGAGCACTGACACCGAAAAGAGTAACTGAGTCCTGGGGAAGGCTCAATCATCTGAACTTCTCAGACTCAATCAGAGCAGCTATGTGTTGTTATGGTAGAAGGCAAAACTCAAGCTGTTTTTTTTTTTTTAAGATTTTATTTACTTATTTGACAGACAGAGATCACAAGTAGGCAGAGAGGCAGGCAGAGAGAGAGAGGGGGAAGCAGGCTCCCTGCTGAGCAGAGAGCCCGATGTGGGGCTCGATCCCACGACTTAGGATCATGACCCGAGCGGAAGGCAGAGGCCTTAACCCACTGAGCCACCCAGGCACTCCAAGCATTTTTGTTAAAAGCTTAAACATTTTGGGGTGCCTGGGTGACTCCATCAGTTAAGCATCTGACTCTCAATTTTGGTTCAGGTTGTGATCTCAGGGTTGTGGGACTGAGCCTGTGTTGGGCTCCATGCTCAGTGGGGAGTCTGCTTTGAGATTCTCTCTCTCCCACTCCTTGTGTCCCTCCCCCAACTCACATACACACACAATCTCTCTAAAGTAAATTTTTAAACAAAAAAGTTTAAACATTTTTTTTTTTTTAAGCAAAAATGTGTTTAGAACTTCCACCAAGGTTACCAGACTATAAAATTAACTAGATGCCCCATTCCTTTTCCTGGTCCTTTTAGGTAATGCATGTTCTCCTCCAATCCAGATAATGGTAAAGGTCAAAATCATACAAATAGCTGAAAAGAAGGGTAGCTTTAGATGTTATGACCACTACATTTAAAGAAATGGATCTGTATAGATAAAAATTATCTAATGAGAAAATGCACTCACCATCCTACACCATTTTCTCAGAAGCATGAATGTTCATGTATCCATTTAGGCAAAAATTTTAAATGAGTCACTGAGAACATAAACTAGGTGGAGAGGAGGGCTAGGATTATAAAGCAGAAGCAAGAACAAGTATTTAAAGTATAATATGGAGACGGGTTACTTCAGAAGTGCATTCAGTAGGAACAGGGGAATGATTCAACTGTGAGCAGGGGCCTGGGAATCCATGGGCCCTGGAGAAGTGGTAAAGAGCACAATTGGGAAAAAGAATGGGTGATTTAGGAAAGACTTGATTCTTGAAAGTGTTTTTGTAATAATACCAAAAAGGTAATCTGTACCTTTAAAAAAGATTTTTTTTTTGCTTGTAAATAGCTCTGAACTCAGCATGTGTTCAACAAGGATTTATTGAGCATCTACCAAGTTCTAGGGTATCAAGGAGACAGCAAATATGTTTCATCTTTTGCATCAATTCTGAGACATTCGAAGTGGCTACCTGAGGTATTTGGCTAACGAGGATTTTAAAGCTGGGTATGGCTTCAGCTGGAAAGAACATCTTGATCAATTAGTGATGCTGGCAAGGTATAGAAGTAGGGAGCAGCAGTATGAGTGTGGAGATTGTGATATTCCCGGACTAAGCACCACCAAATAACCAAAGATGTGAGAGATCATCCAGCCATGAAACCCTTCTGATTTGTCTATCCCTAGTGATTAAAAAATGATTCAGACATATTCCCTACATTTAAGGAGCTAATAGTTTCATGAGGAAGACAAGACACATATGTAAATAATGCTAATACAATGTGTTTTTTGCTCTGGTAGACTATGTTAAAAAATATGAGAAATGTGGAGCTGGAAGCAATTAATTTGTTTGGGAGAATTGAGGAAGATATTACAGAGTTAGGGATATTCGACCTGAGTCTTAAAGGATAAAGAAGAGTTCCCCATGTAGAAAATAAGAAGGAGGGCATTCTTAGCACTGGCAATAGCATGTATTGGACACAGACACATGGAAAAGTCCGGCATGCTTGGAGATTTATGTGTGGATTAGTGGGTTAAGGTATATAATGAATGGGAAGAAGAAGCAAGAAATGAAAATACAGAGGCCATTTGAGCCAGTTGATGAAGGACCCGATTATTAACTTTAGACTTTTTCTTCTAAGCAATGGGGATGTTTTGAAGGTATTTAACCAATTCTGCTTTTGAAAGTTTGCCTTTGCAGCAATGTGGAGGGTAAGCTGATGCTGGAAGAGAAAACCTATAAGAGAAGAAAGTCACATAAAATAACACATCATATAAAACACATAAAATAATGTGTATCTGCTTTGGCTAGATATATATCAAAAGGTTAGTTTAAGAGTAATGAAAAACCACTAATATTAATTATTTATTACATGTCAGCGATTGTGCAAAACATTTTTCATGTATGAATTCATTTAGAAAACATTTAGTGAGTAGTTAATGGCGTGCCTGGCCCTGTTCTAGGCACTGAATAAAGTGGAGTAAATCTGAGCTTTCATGAAATATGTATCCTGGAAAAAGAGGTTAAAAAATAACGGATGCAGGGTTTGTCGAGGAATGACCTGTGCGTTGAAGATGTAGGAAGTTATAGTGGGGGTGCTATTTTAAAGGGCCGTAGAGAAGACAAATCTCTTTGATAAAGTGGACTTTGAAAAAGCCATGCAGATACTCAAGAGAAGATTACTCAAGGTGGAAAGAATGGCAAACGGGGAGCTTTGGAGTGGAACTGTGCTGGGTTTTCTGGAGAATTAGAAGGCCAGTGAGGCAAGACCTAGAGGAAGAGGAAGCTGGAGTTAAGATCAGACAGGTGGTAGAGGGCCACGTCTTATGGGACCTTGCAGAGCATGACAAGAACATACACAATCTCATTTACTGCTCAAAACCACCTTAGGAATAATCCTAGTATTACTCTTTTTTTTACAGAAGAAGAAATAGAGAAGTTCTTGTCCCAGGACACGTGACTAGAAAATGATAGATCCAATTTAGGATACAGGTTAGTTTGACCCCAGAACTTATGTTTGACACCACTGCTTCCCACGGATGTCCCTCCTTTCCACAGAAAAACCACATTCCACGTTAATGACCACATCAATCACTTTTTAAAATTTTGCCCATATTTCTTTATTCATCTTTGGAGCTACTTGGTGAACCCCTCACCTCATCACTCCACCCAGCTGTGCTCCTCCACTCTTTGAGATCTCAGAGCATTGAACGATGATCAGTCTCACACACTTGTCTTTCAAGATCTAGTTTGGTTGCTATTTGTAGACATATTTTCAGCATCTCTATCTAAATCATCAGTGATTATAACTTCTTGGAAGACAGAAAACACTTTTTAGCAAATGTGGCATGGGGAAAGAACTTTGGACTTTGTAATCAGGAGATCTGAACTTCCCATCTGATCTGTATTGTTCTTAACTGTGGCTCTAGATAAGTCATTTAATTTCCCAGAGCCCCATTTTTCTTATCTAAAGTGCTGCTGTGAGGGTCAAAGTGGTCACTGACGCAGCTCATTAGTCCTTTCTGCCAAACCACCCCGCCCCACAGTGCTCTCTGTTTCACTGATCAGTACTCCATTCTGTTGCTCGTGACCAAACCCAGGAAACCTTCTCAACAACTTCCTCTCTCCCACTTCCACATCGAATCAGTCCCAAAGCTCCTTCGATTCCACCTCCTAATTGTTTTTCAAAACCAGCGGTTTCTTTCCATTGTACTCTAGCACCACTTTCAAGATACTGTCTTCCCTCATGTGGAATATTCTACAGGTCTATTAAATGGTCATTCTCTTTTCTCCATCTCTGATCCATCCTGCACGCAATAGTCAGAATGATTTTTCTGAAATGCAAAATTGAGCAGGTCATTGATCTTCCAAAGCTTCCAGTCATTTCTGGTTGCTCCAATTTTGAAAATACATTCAAAGCCTCTCCTCCTTAACCTACTACATGTTCTTTCATCTCATGCCACTCTTTCCCTCACTGTTACAGACCAAATGTTTGTGTCTCTCCGCTCCAAAATCATGTGTTGAAACTTAATCTCCAACTTGATGGTCTTTGAAGGTGGAGCCTTTGGGAGGTGAATAAGTCATGAAGTCAGAGCCCACACAAATAGGATCAATATCCTTATAACAGAGACCCCAGAGAATTCCCTTGACCCTTCCTACAGGTGAAGACACAACGAGAAGACGGTCATCTATGAAATAGGAGGCGGGGTCTTACCAGACACTGAATTTGCCAGCACCTTGATAGCAGCCTCCAGAAATATAACAAATACATTTCTGTTGCTCATAAGCCACCCAGTCTATGGTGTTTTGTTATAGCAGCCTGAACTGACTAAGACAAGGGTTAAATAAGTCTTTATTCTCCAGTCACACCAGCTTTCCCACCTTGAAATGAAATTTATGGATAGCACACTCTGTCTATACTCATGGTTAAAAAAATTCAATTGTAACATTGTAAGTGTGAAGTAAAGGATAATTAAAAGGAAAGTAAATTAAAAAATATATATTTCAGTATGTACTTGCTTGAGCACAAAGACATAAAATAAAAGACATTGTGTAGGAGTCAAATATTTGCATCTATATGTAGAATTTCTAGGAATGTGACACATGCAGGCTGATACAGGTATTGGTCCTAAGTGCTATGAGTGATGTCACTTCCATATATATATATATATATATATATATATATATATATATAATTTTTTTAAAGATTCATTTATTTATTTGAGAGAGAGGGAGAGAAGCAGGGGGAGAGAGAGAGAGAGAGAGAGAATCCTCAAGCAGACTCCACACTGAGCAGGGAGCCCGACATGGGGCTCAATCCCAGGACCCTGAGATCATGACCTGAGCCAAAATCAAGAGTTAGCTGCTTAGCCAACTTAGTCACCCAGGAGCCCCATGATGTATTTTTTAAATGCCAAACAACTCTTAGTACAACTATTTTTTAAAGTTACAGACTATTCTTGATATACATGGAAATTACATTTCTAGGAAAATTATTCCTTGCAGATTAAAAGAGTTAGTGTACCTGACAAATGGGATCAGATTTTAGGCTCGGATATGCTCACACACACACACACAAACACACACACACAGGTTTCTCTTTCTCACCTATGTGAATCATAAGTGGGACACTAGAAAGTCATGTGGGGCATGAACAGTGTTTATTAGTCAGGACTGTCCTGCACATTTCAGGGTAGCTAGCATCCCTGACCTTTGTCTAATAAACACCACTATCACTCTCTCAAATCATTGCAACAACCAAAAATGTCCCCATAATTTCCTAAAACATTACCTAAAAATAGAGGCACAGGACTGCCTCCATTGAGAATTATTGATATAAAACATGATTTCTGTATCCTGCAGATTTTTTTTCTGCATAAAAGTGGGAGATTTAGGGGCACATGGGTGGCTCAGTGGGTTAAATCCTCTGCCTTTGGCTCAGGTCATGATCCCAGGGTCCTGGGATCGAGCCCTGCATCGGGCTCTCTGCCCCGCGGAGAGCCTGCTTCCTCCTCTCTCTGCCTGCCTCCCTGCCTACTTGTGATCTCTCTCTCTGTCAAATAAATAAATAAAATCTTTTTAAAAAAATGGGAGATTTAAATAATCTTGTGAATGAATGAGATATGAAAAAGGATAATTTTGGTGAGACAGCTGATTTCTGTGGTGCTGGCACAATGAGTAGACTTCTTTACTAAGTTGGATTTGCAGGATTAGGTTGGTCAGCTGCCATCTTTTACTGGGTGTAACATAGGTAGAGATGTATGTTTTCTCAGATCCTGCAAACATGAGTTAAATATCCCCTAGCTGCCAGGACTAGAGTGAGGCTGCAGGATCCAAGGAGAAATATAACATATTCCCCATAAGGCAGTTACCCCGGGAGGGGACAAAGTATTGAAAAAGAAATGGAATGTATTCAGGAATCTGGCAGTTTGCAGAGCTCGTAAAAAATGACTTTCCCTTAAAAACCATTTTACAGTGTTGTGCTTTTATTAAAAATCTTGGTTTTTCTCCTGAGAGAATCATTCTGCTGGAGTAACAAGCAAAAACAAAGCAGAGTGGGTGACATCCAAGAAAATGACTTTGGAGCCATAATGTACGTATCCTACACAATAAACACTGTCATTTCATGTAAACTGGTGAGAGTGGGGTAAGAAACTTGCTATTATGGAAATTGCTCTAACACTTCTCAGTTCTACAGATGTAGTCTCAAAAAAAAAAAAAAATCACAACCGTATTGAAATGGAAACAGATTGCTGGATTCAGCAGGAAGGTTGACAGGCAGTGAACATTTCTGTTAAAAAAACAGTCTCACCAAACTCTTTTCACCTCTGGGGTTGATGTTGTCTCCCAACTGGGAGGACGCTGCTAAGGGATATGGTGGCTGAGCAACAGTGTGGCTCTGTTACAGCAGCCAGTGTAAATCCAATGGCTGAGATCAAGAGCTACAATTCACTCATTCACCCCACAAATGAGCTACCATATACCATAAACTACCACAGTCACATCTACCATGAGCCAGGCACGGTGGACATGTTACATTACAACAGTAAACAAGTAGGTGGAGTTCTGCTCATTGGCAGTTCTAGGACACAAAATAAGTACATAAATAGGTCAATATCGATGCTATACCTATAGTGACCAGTACTAAGAAAAGAAGAAAGCAATGTAACATAGGGTGGGTGCTTGGAAGGAGGGATCGGGAGCTGTGTGTCTGGGGCGGTCAAGAAAAGTTTCCTCTGAATTGTCAGGGGTCATTTCTGTCTGAGGTGGTAACCTAGGATCTGAGATCTAAATGATGACAACAGCATTCATGTAACCAAGTGTCTGTCCTCATTTCCAAGTTTTTGGTTACAGAGATGTGGGTCTTTTAATTCTGGGTCCTTGATTTCTAATAGAATTGGGAAGCATGAAGGAGAGACCTGTTTCTTCCTTAACTCAACAGGTACATCCTAGATGCCTGAGAGACAACATAATGTAGTATGAAACACACAGGACCGAAAAGTTGGAAGCCTAGGTTCTAGTTTGGATGTCTACTGACAGTGGGCTGCGGGACCTTAAGCAAGTTCTCCATGCTGCTGGCGCGTTCACCTGCAGAATGAAGCAGGCTGTAAACTCCTGGAAGGGAAGGCAGAGAGTCTGCTGGCTCACTGTTTCCAGCACTCGGTGCCTAGCAATGGTGAGTGCCCACTGAAAGCTAATATTGTTGCACTGACTATTAGCTGCTAGGTAAGACTGCTTTCCATCTTAATAATTAGTACTTAAGCTCAATCTTTTAACAACAACAACAACAACAACAACAACAAACAAAAAAATCCATTTCTGACTCTGCTACAACTGGGACTACTACACAGGGGCTAGTTCCTTCCCCTTTCTGGGTCTCATTTCTCCTTATCCATAAAGTGAAGAAGTGTATCTCAGTGATTCATCCTGCTTCTAGAATTATGGATTTTTAATTAGATTTTACAAATAAAATTGTATTTCAAACACACTAGGGGGACCCCGTGGTGAGTTTAAAAATAATCATGTAGTGGAATTCTTTCCCAAAGCACAAGGTATCATTTTTGATCCTAGTCTTCCAGGTTGGATCTTACTGCGTGAGAATGGGTTTTTCTTAGCAAGAGGTATACCAGTCTTAAAACTATTTAAACCTATCTTTCCTTGCTTCCATTGAGTTGTCAGGGTCATTTCTGGGCTCCAGCACAAAACTTCAGGCTGTTAGGGAGAAGTGTGAGCCCAGGAGCCAGATGCTCTCCTGGAAGCTACATACTGCTTTGGGAATGACCATTCCTTACTCTCCCTCCCTCTCTTCCCTCCTTTCTTTCTTTCTTCCTTCCTGTTGGGAATCTTGGCAACAATAATCATTTCCATGTGGGCAAGATCCAGAATGTATATCCTTTCACAAGATTGGAATTGGGGGCAGGGAATAGTGATTAAAATTTTTTTTTCTTTCTTAAAAGAAAGAGAGAAGGAAAGTAAAGGAAATGAAATTACAGGAACAAAGAAGAAGCAGCAGCAAATATTTATTAAGTGCATACAGTGTGCCAGGCACAAGTATAGGAAGCAGGTGCTATTATTATGCCCATTTCATGAATGAGGAAACTGAGGCATACCGACTTAAAATGTATGGAGATGGACCACTTAACATAGGTTTAGAGGAAAGTGAACAAGAACAAAATGGGTTAGTGGTATGAATTAGAAAGATCCCAAACCAGAAGTCAGGAGACCTAAGTTCTAGTTCTAGCTTCTTCACTGACACATCTATCAAATGGAGAGATGACACTCACCTTGAAGGCAATGTGAAGATTACAACAAGAGTATGAGGGACCGGAGATGAGCAAGATCTAGTTGTCTTCCATGCCCCCAAGTAAACCTTTGCCTGTTTTTTGTCTTTCTCTGCCATACCACTGGTTCTTCCCATGCTGTACCCTAAACTCTCCAGTTGGTATACACAGAATCATGAGGAGGCCTCCATTCATTCCTTTAAGTCAGAGGTCTCAAAATGACGTCCCATAGATTTGTTCTATCCTATAGCTATGTTTTGACTGGCTAATATATAATATATCATTAAATAGTTAAATAATTATTTAAAAAGTTTGAATTACCTTCCAGCACCCAACACTGGGGGCATCACACAAAATTTTGACCTTTCATGAAAGCTCAGAAGATTTGGCCATCCTGGGCTGTTTACCCACCAATCATTGATTGGACTTGATTGGGTACAGGGTGTTCTCCAATCAACCTGTCTCCGTTACTTCTCATTGCATTACACTTGTTGACATTTAAGTTCCGACTTCCGTGAACATTTGGATTTGTAATCCTCTGCTTTGAGCTAACAGTGTCCCTTTTCTTGGGCTTCCTTGAAAAGGCAAACACACTTGGGAGGGGAACCTCATAAATAAAAGTTGACAGGATATTCTGTATTAGATGTCCAAGAGAAGTCAAAGACAACATTTCTTCTCCAGGGATAGTATGGGAGGCCTAACATTAGATGGGCTGGGGAGAGAAGGCATGGAGCTGGCATACAGTAGGCATTCAGAAACTTTTTGTTGAATAAATGAAAGGACAGTGGGGGTGGGGTATTCGGGTGGCCTGAAGTCAAGCTTTTGCTACTGAGTTGCACAGGCTGTAGCCATCACCAACATGTACTCTTTAAGCACCATGGTATATCCCTGGGACTTTATCCTTTCTGGAAACCATATTTCCTGAACTGAAAAGTGAGGACAAACCTGGCCAAAGATTAATTTGTTACCTGAATTCAAGTTAGTTTAAAATATTATTAGTTCTATTATATGTCAGGGACTTTGCTAGACTTTGACAGTATAGGATAAATCAGAAATGTTTTTTGTCCTCAAGAAACTCAGTCTTATAGGGAATTCAGAAGAGAAATCAGCAATTACAGTGTGAGGTAGGTGCTACAATAAGAAATACAAGGGGATATTATAGGAAGACCTGGAAAGAGAGCCTACTGTGTCTCCATTAGCCTATAGGCTGCCTCCATGAAAATTAGAAGAAGGATCTAATCTTCTGAGCAGATGAAGCTGAACTCAGGGCACATGGCTTATTAAGTACAGGTTGGTCTGGAAATCAGATGTCATGACCTTGTATCTTTGGCTACAAATGAGGTGATGTTATTAGGTAGGCGGTTGTATCAATTAGGTTATATTCTCTTGCAAATAATAGAAAAACCAATTAATTGTGACTTAAACCATAGGACATTTACTGCTTACTTAACAAGAGATCTGGAAGTACGTAGATCCACGGTTGATGCAACAGTTCCATGGTCTGTGGGTCTGTGGGTCTATGTCTCAGCTGTTATTTAGGTCTGTTCATGGCCACAAGATGAATGTTGCAGGTCCAGATATCCTCACACAATCATTTTCAAAGTCAGGATATGGGGCAGTGAGAGTGACAAAAGCCAATCCTCTTTGCATGCTGTCTGCTTTGATTAGAGAGGGGGAAAAATCCAAGTCACCTCTAGCAGATTTTCCTGTATATTTAAATGGCAGAGTTTGGTTACATGGTCACTCAGCTGACAGAGCCAGGAAAGCAAGTATCTGGCTTTGTCAGTCTTTAGAGTGGGAGGTGCTTTGGGAAGAAGGTAGGTTGAGAATATTTGTTGGGTAAGCTACTTACAGTGTCAGCCATGCTAACTCAGATTTGGTGGGTGAGACAGGATTTCCTAGAGTCCTAATCCTAAAGGGTGAGTTAACTGTAGTGAAGTGGTGAGAGAGGGGCCAGAAGGAAGCGTTTGAGTGTGGAGGCCAATGGAAGAGCAGTGTGAGAGGATCCGGCAAACAATTCTTTAGGGTCTTAGTGAATAGAAAAGGTACAATGAAAGGAGAAGCAGAAGAAGCAAGTCTTCACAATGAAGGGAATTGTAGCCTGGAGGCAATAGGCAACTTATAAATTGTATAACTCAGAAATAAAATTCCAGATATGTAAAATTTTTAAGTGGGCATAATCCTACATCATTCCAAGTGTTTGGGCATTCAATACATGGTGTCTTAATTGTGAGCTCATAGTTAATAGAGAATGAGAACCCACAAGGAAAGACTGAAATCAATCTGTCTTTCCTTGAAAAATAAACCCAGCAGGTTGCATGATGATGATGGTGATGATGAAAATGGTAATGAAGATGATGACAGTGGCAGCTAATATTTATTGGGCACTTACTGTATGGCAGACACTGTTCTAAGTGACTTACATATATTAACTCATTAAATCTCAACAACTCTATGAGGCCCATGCTTTTAATTTCCCATTCTGCAGGTGAAGCAAACTGAGTCACTAATGGATTAAGTACCTTAACCAAGATCAATGCACAATGGCTCAGCCAATATCACAACAGAGCATATTGATGTTCAAAATGTTTCTTTTCCTCTCTGTCAATAGGCAATATTGTCTGTACTTACTGTGTTTGACCCAACAGGGATTAACCCTAACTGCCCTGGGCTCTGTGGCTAACAAGTCAACTAGTCACCAGGGGACAAAACTGAGAGCTGGCTAGTTCTCTCTATGGATTGCCTTGCCTAAGAGAACAGCTTGAAAGCAAGGGACCTGGTCAAGAGAAATCAATATGTCAATGTGGATGTTTTATTAAAATCAGCCTTGGTCTCTTGTCTGATAAAGTGTATTGCATAGAGTCTCATCAGAGCTATTGTTGCCACCCACATGCTGAGGTAAACAATAGACTCAAGTCAGTTTGGGTCATTGAGTTCAGCTTTTTAACCCTTCATTTTTTTTTTCCTCCCAAGAATATTATATTAAATGCCTGCATATATGCTGTGTCCTATAAGAGGCTGTAGGGAATAAAATGCCAAATAGAAGGCAATCCTTGCTCTTGAGGGATCAGGCAGTGATGTTTGTCTTCCTGATTTCTTTCAATCAGTTGGTTATCTATTTATGTTCTTGGAGAGGATAGATGAGGATCCTACACCTTCAAATTTGGCTCAGGTGCTACTGAAGCAGCCTGGTATGATGGTAAAAATGTGGGATTAGATAATCAGGAAATCAAGCCTCTGGTTGGGGGCTGTCACTTGTTCATGAATGTTTTGGACCGGCGACTCCATGTTAGGTCAGCAAAGTGGGAAGAGCACGGGATTTGGAGATGTGGATTCTGTTAATATTATTGATTGGTTGGTTGTTCCCTTCTGCCTCTAACCTGATAAGGAAAGACCAAGTATAGTTAATCTCAAGGAAGGCTATGTTCCCAGTGCCCAATCCAGACATATTTTCTAGCTATTAATCCCAAACTCCTAGAGTTTCCTGGAGATAGCAGAATAGACTGGAGAAATCAGGAGGTCTAGTATCAAACCTGTGTTGGACTGCGTGCTCTATGACATCCTAGGTGTGGGATCTCAGGTTTATGATTTAGGGGAAAGATTTAAATGACCATGGCCTAAATAAATTAAAATTTATTTCCCTTTCATGGAAAGGTAGATCACCTGGAGCCATTAGAGAAGCTCCGTACTCATCAGGGTCACTGATTCTATCTTGTTGCTCTACCACCTTTGGCATGTGACTGCTGTCTTATGGTTCAAATTGATTGCTCTAGTTCCAGCCTTCACAATGAGCATTCCACATGACAGGAAGGAGAAATGCTTGTCTCTCTAGACCTCTTCCAGAAGTTGAACACACGAATTTTGTTTCTAATCTGTTGGCCAGAACTTGCTCATGTTCATATGCACCTATAAGGGAGGTTGGGAAATGTAGTCTTTATAATGCGCAGCCATTTGCCCAGTTCAAATGTAGGGGTTCTTTAACTGAGAGAGAAGGAGAAGACAGATATTGAGCCACAGGAGCAATCTAAGTCATAATAAGTAATTCAATTCTTTGACCCCCTATTTTTTAATGAGTGAATGATGCTAATATCATCTACTTCATTAAGATTGGTAAGGGTAAAATTACATAGGTTTGTGAAAGTACCTAGCACATAACAGATGCCCAATCAACAGGTAGAAGTGTAATTATGTATGTCAAATGCTTGGCATATGGTAGGTGTCAGTTCTTCCTCTTGCTCCATTGCCCTGGGTTTCGTACATATTCAATTTTATATAATATACAAAATTTTATATATTATATAAAATATTAAAATTTTATATATTATATAAAATTGAGCATGTATGAATATATATATGTATATATATTCGTGATATATATATATATCATGAAACTAAAAGGAGCCAAGACCTAAATCACAGGCATCCTGACACATGTAACTCTTACTGTTTATATATCTTGCTCCTTGCCTATTCCATCTGAGACAGGTCTGATGCTAAACATAGTTGGGACATGAAAACAGAAAGTGACCCTTTGGCAAACTGTCTCTCCATAAAGTCCATCTTGAAGCAATTTTCAGAGTAATTGCTATCAAGGATCTGTTTGGGGACACTAAAAGTCAATGAGGGCTTTTTCAGTGATTATAAGGTCTTCATTCTAGGCATGAGGTTGGGTAATACAGCTAAGCTCTTTAAAGGGTCAGGATGACCTCATCATTTCAGCCAGAGCTGGAACCAAGCTCATGTTGGGGCTCCCCCTGTGGGCCCCAGACTATGGCTCTCATTGCTAACATCCAGGCCAGTCCCTCTCGGGTTCCTGAGAGGAGAGAAGAGACCTGGAAATGTGCATCTCATTCAGCAGAGTCTCATCCCAGTATCACCAATGTCTCTTCCACAAAAGGTGAGTAAGTACTACCATCTGGGGAGACTCTAGACAGTAGCAGTGGAGGTCACTTAAGTGAAACCACATTTAGACCTCAGAGAGCCAGACTTTCTCATAAAATCCTTCCTTTAAGCTACTGTGAACAAAGTCAGTAATGGGATTTCAGGGCCATGGCTGAGCCCATTTCCAATAGGGACACTCTGAATACTTCACTTTGCACCTGGTAGAAATCCTTTTAATTAATTAATTAATTAATTAATTAACACATTCATTATTTCTTTCAATAGTGATTTATTAAATGCTTACTGTGTGTTAGATACTGGAAATATTAAAGCCAGCCTTAAAAGGAAAAAAAAACCTTGAAAGCAACAGTGAAAAACCAATAACATTAAGAGAGAGGTCAAGATTGAAGAGGTGTGGGATAAAAATGGGGAAAAAGATACCATTCCACTATATGTGCTATTATAGCAATGGTCACTGATTTTTTTCCAGATAACATTTGATTCTACTTCAAAGCCAATATATATTTATCACAGGAAGTTGGAAGCTGCAGAAAAGCAGAAGAAAGAAAATAAGAATCCCATATAATCTCACAGGAGAGATAAGCATTTCTGAGTTTTTAGCTTATGACCATCTTCCCTTTCCCCACCTCAGCTCCATCTTTCTCAGACACCCTTGCAGCAAATTGAGGAGTTCCTTAATTTCCTTAATCACTTCCAGTAAGGTAGGGGTAGAGTTTGATACTCTTTGAGGGAATGGCTTTGCTCTAGATTGAGCAATAGTAGAAGGGAGAGTCTTTCCTCCCCACTCACGTCCCATCCCTGATTTTAAAGGTTTTGAAAGTTAAATACAGTTCTAATTAAAAGAACATGAATTTAGAATCAGAGAGAGCAGCAGGCCATTGTAGAGACTTCGGGTGTTACCTTAAGTTGAGGAGCTGTTGTAGGGTTTTGAGCAGAGGAGTGACCTGCTCTGACTTATGACTAAGTCTAATTATTTGTCCTCTCTGAGTATGGTAGCCCTCTAAACAGCCTGAATAATAGCCCTCCAAAGATATCAAGTCCTGATCAGATATACCGGAATCTGTAAATGTTACCTTATGAAGAAAAAGAACTTTTGCAATGGTGATTAAGTTAATGATCTTGAGGTAGGGAAAGGATTATGAATTATATAGATGTGCCCTAAATGCATTCACAAATGTTCTGATAAGAGAGAACTAAATGAGAAGACACATTTACAGAGGAGAAGGCAATGTGAAGATGCAAGCAGATTGGAATAATGAGGCCACAAGCCAAGAAGTGCTGGCAGCCACCACTAGTAGAAGAAGTAAGGAAAACATTCTTGCCTCAAGCCTCTGGAGGGGGTTTGATCCCAACAACTTGATGACAGTCCAGTGATACTAAGTTTTGACCTCTGGCTTCAACAAATTCCTGATGTTCTGAGTTGTCCCGTTTGTAATCATGTGTCAAAGCAGCCACAGGAAACTAAAATAGATTATGGTGCTAAGAAATATGGTGCTGTTGTAACAAGTACCTAAAAATGTGGAAGTGGCTTTGGAATTGGAAAATGGGTAGAAGCTGGAAGAATGTTGAAGTGCATGATAGAAAAAGGCTAGGTTTCTTTAAACAGACTGCGGGTAGAAATATGGATATTAACAGCATTCATTGAGGGCTTTGAAGGAAGTGAGGAACACAGGAGAGAAAAGTTACCACCTTAGAGAATATATATCGTCATAAAAAGAATGTTTATAGAAAGATGAACATTAAAGGCACTTCTGATGTGGGCTTGGAAGAAAACGAGGAACATGTTATTGGAAACTGGCAGAAAATTTATCCTATATAGAGGCAGAAGATTTAGTTGGATTGTGTCCTATAGTTGTGTGAAAAGCAGAACTTGTAAGCAATGAACTTGGATTATTTACCTGAGGAGATTTCCATGCAAAGTGTTGAATGTGTGGCCCGATTTCCTTTTAGTGCTTTTAGTAAAATGTGAGAAGAAAGCGATAACTTGAGGGAAGAACTTCAAAGCAAGAATGAACGGGGACTTGATGCTTTTGAATATTCTCAGTTTATCCCAATTACAAAAGATTCTAAAATCAGATTTATTATTAGGAAATTTGTGCTTGGGTTAAAAGCCCAAGGGTGTGGCCACACAACTTTTTGCTAGAACTGCAGATACCAGAGATGGGATTATTATTATAAGCATCTGAGGAGGACCTTTAGTCTAATAGCATGACTTCTGGTAACATACTCTGAGGCACATAAAAAATATTTTTTGAGAATGTTGTATCAGCAGAAACATTGCCAGTTTGGACTGACAGGGGCAGAGACAGGATGAAATGAAAGAAGGATGATGGGCTTCCAAAGGTTCTACAGGTAGGACACAGGTTCACAAAATCACTCAGTTGCAAACATGTGCTATCCTTAGTGGACTCTGACAAGCATCTTTCATGAAAGGGTCATCCTGAGACAATGTGATGATGTGTGGATGGCAGGATATTCTAGTTGGCTCAGGTGACAGAGTAGTGTATGGCTACAAAAGAGTAAATAAATAAAGCTCTAGATTTGTGGTGCCACTGGATAGTTATTAATGTGCTGGGTTCACCAATTCTTTTTTAAAAGATTTTATTTATTTATTTGATGCAGAGAGAGAGATCACAAGTAGGCAGAGAGTCAGGTAGAGAGAGAGGGGGAAGCAGGCTCCCCACCGAGCAGAGAGTCTGATGCTGGGCTCCATCCCAGGACCCTGAGATCATGACCTGAGCTGAAGGCAGAGGCTTAACCCACTGAGCCACCCAGGTGCCCTGGGTTCACCAATTCTTACATCACATTTATGCACAAACAGAGGTACCTGTAAAACTCTCTGAACAAAATACAAATTTTAAACACTTATTTCATTAGTTATAAATTATTTTGAATATTCCTTAGGCTAATTAACTAGCCCTGTAATATAAACTGTTGATTTATTTCCTTCAAATGCTCTCTGACCAATTCTAGAATATGGATTATCTTCAGGGCACTTTTTCTGTTTTACTGACCACTACTAGTTGGGTAACTATCTATGTATCTGTCACTACATCTGTGCTGATGTATTTTATTTATTTTTCATTTTTAAAGATTTATTTATTTATTTGAGAGAGAGAGAGAGAGAGAGATCATTGTGCAATAGTTCAGTACCTGTCATGGGTCTGGAAGACCCTGAGATGAGAATGTATATGCAAGTGATTTATTATTATATTTATTAATGAGGTGCTTCCAGGAGAAATAATAAAGGAAGAGGAGAAGCTGGCTAGGGAAAGGGAAGAAGCCAAGTAAAGGTATGATTTCAGGTGATGTTGCAAAGAGGGTAGCTTTAGTCTAATTTATGGGAAAATTCTGGCTTATATCTCATTCCAAAATTCTGGATTATGCAGGGGAGCTGGGCTCCAGTGGCCCGAGGGGAGTCTACTCCAGCAGAGTTACTGGTGCAGGCTTTTGGAGGGAGAGAAACCAAAGTTAGGAGGAAGAATATACAAAATGGGTAAAAGGATTTGAGGCAATCTAAACAAAGCACTGACTGTTGCTCAGTAGTGACACTCAACATGTCTTCCCTGGACTTGGTGTCTCTTCAAGTATTGTTATAGGTCTACAATAAGACAAGTACAGAAATTTAAACTATGCATTTAGAAATTTTTATAGCAATTTGACAGAGTAATTTTATGTCTTTTGAATCTGATAATAATTTTTAAATGGCTTCATTTTATTTCATTTTTCTAGTAATCCATTTTATTTGCACTTTGCAAAAGAATTGGTCTGTGATGTATTGGGGGAAAAATCGCCCTAGTTCTTCCTCATTTCATTTTTCTAGTAATCCATTTTATTTGCACTTTGCAAAAGAATTGGTCTGTGATGTATTGGGGGGAAAATTGCCCTAGTTCTTCCTCATGGAAGCACCAGGCTGTAGTGCACATAAAACAATGTAGCTATTATTAAAATTGAAAACCATTTATTTACTCACTCATTTAAAAAAATTATTGAATTTCTGTTATGAACCAGAAATCTCTTTTGAAGGTGCAGATTCAGTTGGGAATCCTTTTTTTTTTTTTTTTAAGATTTTATTTATTTATTTGACAGACAGAGATCACAAGTAGACAGAGAGGCAGGTAGAGAGAGGGGGGAAGCAGGTTCCCCGCTGAGCAGAGAGCCTGATGTGGGGCTCCATCCCAGGACCCTGAGATCCTGACCCGAGCCAAAGGCAGAGGCTTAACCCACTGAGCCACCCAGGTGCCCCAGGAATCCTTTTTGATCTTACATTTTAGTAGAGGAGAAAGATGGTAAACAAATATAAAAAAAAAAAAAGTGGTAAGGATTATAGAAAAAAATAAAGCAAGGGAAGAGAAAAGGGATAGCAGAGAAGGAGATTTGATAAGGTGATTGTATCTTTTATCTATTGCTGCATAACAGGTTAGCACAAACTTGGTGGCTTAAAAATACCCATTTATAATCTCACAGATTCTGTGAGTAAGAATCCAGACATTGCTTAGCTGAATCCTCCATTCAGGGTCTCAGAAGGCTGCAATCAAGGTGTCAGCTGAGCTGTATTCTCATCCGGAGGCTCAACTGAGGATTAATCTACTTCTAATTCACTCAGGTGGTTGGTAGAATTAATATCCTTATTAATGTAGAACTGAGGGCTCTTATTTCTTGCTGGTTGTTGATTGGAAGTTGCCCTCAATACCTGGAAGCTGCTCTCAGTTCCCTGCTCTTAGGCCTCCTAACTGGTAGATAGACACTTACTTCTACAAAGCCAGCAAGAGAGAAAGTCTCTAGAGTGAGTCTGACAGCAAGATGGATGGAGACTTATGTAATGTAACAATCATGGGAGTGATATCTCCTCACTTCTTCCATGTTCCATTCATCAGAAGCATGTCACAAGTCCTCCCCACGTTCCAGGGGAGGAAATATACAAAGATAGGAACACCAGAAGGTGGGCATCGTGAGGGCCACCTTTGGAGTCTGTCCATCACAGTGGTCAAAGGAGGCCTCATATCAGGTCAAAGGATGCTCAAATAAGTTAATATCTGAGCTATGATATGAATGAAGGAAGAGAGCAAACCCTACAGATAACCAGTGGAAGATTCCTCAGGTGGAGGGAATGGTAAATTCAAAGAACATGAGGCCAAGCTTGTTTGGTGATTCAAGGACCAAATATGGTTAGAGCAGAGTGAGCAGAGGGGAGAGTAATAAGAAATAATCCCAAAGGAATACTGTAGAGCCAGACCATATAGAGCTTTATAGGCCTCTGTAAGGATTTTGAATTTCACTTTGAGTGAAATGGGACCATCAAAGGACTTTGAACAGAAGAGTGTTGTCATCTAACATGATCTGACTGCCCTGTGGAGTGCATATCAAGTGAGGAGGCTGTGAGGGAAAACGAGAGAAGAGTTAAGATTCTATTTAGAAATAGATGCAAAAATGTTGGATCTTCGACCAAAGTGGTAAAAGTACCAATGGTGAAAAGTAATGAGATCATGGATATAACTGGAATGGAACGTTGACAAGATTTGCTAGATGGTTAGATATGTGACAGAAGAAAAAGGAGTTAAAGCTGACTTCAGTGTTTTGGGCTTGAACAAGTCAAACAATGAAGTTACTATTTAGTAAAATGAGGAAGATGATGAGAGGAAGAGTTTTGGGGAAGCTTTCTTCATAGATTAAATGGGAGTTTGGTGTTCAACGTGCTAAATTTAGTTTGCCTGCCCATCAGGCAAGTAGTGACATGAGATAGGATGTTAGAGGTGCAAATCAGAAGGTCATAGGTGAGGTCAGGGATGGAGATTAAATGGAGCAGTCATCAGCATATAGATACTATGTAAAATCATGAGACCCAGTGGGATGGCTTAGAGAGTCAGTGTTGTCAGAGAAGTCTGAGCACTGAACTCCAAACCTATTTAGAGGTGATGGAGATGAGGAGGACCCAGCAAAGGTGACTGGGAAGGAGTGACCACTGAGGTAGGAGAAGCAAGAGTGAGTGGTGTCCTGGCAGCCTGAGAGTCCAAGAGTGTGTCAAAAAGAAGAGAGAGATGAGCTGTGTCAAGTTCTGCTGGGAAGTCAAGTAAAATGAGAAATAAAAACTGATCATTGGCTTTAGCTACACAGAAACCACTGGTGACCTTTACAAGAATTGTGGAAATCACGAAAAACCAACTGGAATGTCTTCCGTGAAAATGGAGGGGAGGAATTAGAATAGAAAATACAGAATAGAAAAATTTTTTTCTTTTTTTAAAAGAAATTATTCTGTAAATGGGAGGAGAGAAATAAGTGATGACTGGAGAAGCATATGAATCAAAAAAGGTTATTTTTTGAGGATGGGAGATATTAAGTCACATTTGTGTGTTGATAGGCAGGATCCACTGGAGTGAGAAAAATTAAAATTGCAAGAGATGGAAGGGACAATAGCTGAAGTCAAGATTTTTGAATATGCACGGGGTGGGAGGTGTGTGCATAGTAATCATGTTTCATAAAGTTGAGGGGAAAATATAATGAAATAGTCTCTATAAGACATCAAAGTGGTACCTGATACATGACAGGTGGTCAGGAAATGATATTATTTTTAATATCATTTTACTATTACTGTGTAGCATCTGTTATTGTTTTACTATTTTACTATTATTGTGTAGCATCTTGGGGCAGAAGATGGGGCAAAAGCAATTTTTAAGCTCAGAGAACTTGAGGTTGAGCTTAAAACCAAATGTAAGTGAGTGGGTCTGGTATTAAGAGTCTTTGGGTCAGAAATGAAGATCATTGAGGCAGTCCAAGTTTGAGTTACCCAACTGGGAGAAGCAGGGAAGCAAGAGACCACCGTGTCAAATGTTTAGGAGGGTGGTCTCTCCCCATCAGTGACTAGCTGCGTAAGTCCTAAATTACTTTATCCCTCCAATTTTCTCTCCTATAAAAGGAGTCTAGTTATACCCATTCTCTCAACTTGGAAGTTTATTTCTGAGAAGCCAGCAAGGCTAAGCAGGAGAATGTAGTTTAAAACAGCACTCTGCAAATAAGAGTTGTTTTCAAGAAGATATATCTCGGGGGCTCCTGGGTGGCTCAGTGGGTTGAGCCGCTGCCTTCGGCTTGGGTCATGATCTCGGGGTCCTAGGATCGAGTCCCGCATCGGGCTCTCTGCTCAGTGGGGAGCCTGCTTCCCTCTCTCTCTCTCTGCCTGCCTCTCTGTCTACTGTGATCTCTCTCTGTCAAATAAATAAATAAAATCTTAAAAAAAAAAAAGAAGATATATCTCAGATAGCAGAGATATGGGAATTCCAGACTCCCTGGGATTCCAGAAGAAAAGCTGAATGCTGTACTGGATATTGTATACAATAGCTTCTTGAGTCAGAAGGGAGGGAAGAGGGAGAAGACAAAGTGGTATACAGGGATCAGGAGTCAAACAGCAATTAAGGGAACAAAGGTCAGCTGGATGATAATTACAGGCAGTTAGGGAGGGAATTAGAGCTGGTGAGGTGCTAATTACATGGGCCATTTAGACACGGGAGGGGCTTCGCTGAGAGGAACAAAATGAAGGCTGATTACCCGCTAAAAATAAAGGCTGCCCCTCTGAGCTCAGGCTTACAAGCCTGGCACAGGCCCAGGCAGCGTGAGGCTGTGTGCTTTGTTTTGCGGTTCCTACTCTGCTTCTCATGTGGGCAAGGCCTGCCTCCACCCCTCACCAACTTCTGACATGAGGTCTGGGAGCCCTCTGGAGATCACTCTCCAGCACCATGGGAGGCGGAGAGGGGGTTGGCAGTAGAGAGAATCTAGGCATCCGTCAGTCAGTATAACCACTCAAGGGGCTGGCTGTGCTGTGCAGAAGGGTGTGACCAAGAGGGTCAGAGGGGGTGAAATCCAGGCCACACTTTGTTCTTCACTTGAGTGTCCTGGAGTGAGGCTGCAGCTTCAGGGAGGAAGGGGTGCCTTTTTTTGATTTGCATTAGTCACTATATGGACTATCTCAGTTCCATGTCACCAGAGCAAGAAGGTGGGCCCAGGTCTCCTAGAGGCTGGCACAGTATCCTTTGTTGCTCTTATCACCTCATGGGGTCTCAGTGTTCCTTATGAGGGGCTTGTGAGGAGGTGAAAAGATACAGGAGAGGCGGCCAAGGGGAGAGCACATGCTCAAAGCCTATTCTCCCAGCTCTCCTCCTGATTGTATTTATGTCCACTGGGAGCTTCCTGGGCTACATGTGTCCAACTGCGGACATGGATAATCTCTCTTATACTGTGAGGATTCTCTGTAATGATGAGTAAAATGGACTACCAGAGACTAAGTTCTCTTAATATTTGGTATTTCTATTTTTTGTTTTGTTTTGTTTTGTTTTCCTTTGTAATGGTTATTACTGCATAACACATTACCCCAAGATTTAGTGGATTAAAACTTCAATTCATACTTATTATCTTTCATAGTTTCTGAGGACCAGGAATTCAGAGACAGCTTAGGCGTGTGCTTTTGCAACAGTGTCTCTCTTGAGGGAACATTCAAGATATCAGGTGGGGCTGCAGTCATCTGAAGGTTGGACAGAGGCTGGAGGATCTTCAAAGGTGGCTCACTCACATGGCTGGTAGGTTGGTGCTGGCTGCTGGTAGGAGGTCTGACTTCCACTTTGCGTAGGCTGCCCCACAGGGCTAATTGAGTTTTCTCCTCACATGGCTGAGCTTCCCAGCAATGTAAGAGCTCAAGGTAGAAGTGACTGCATTTTTTTGACTAGCCTTGGAAGTTACACATAACACACCATAACTTCTACAATATTCTGTTGGTTATATAGTTCATTCCTGATTCGCAAGGGTTGAATAACAGAAAACAGAGATCAATAGGGGTCACCTTGGACCACTTGCATTAGCCATTATCATAGGCATTTGATCATATCTACTACATTCTTTGAAAATAAGACAAATCTTGATGCTTGTTGAGTCTAATGGGCTTTCATTCATGGGAGTTTTCTTGAGCTTCAGGGAATCTGTAAGTGGGTAAAATGGATATTTATTTATTTATTTATTTATTCCTTCAAAAGTATTTATTTGCTGCCTACCATAAGCTAGACACTGTTCTAGGCATCTGGCAGATAAAGAAACTGAGGTTGAGTGGCAATGTACAATGAGAACCAAGGTGTCTGGCCACTGTTATTAAGTATTTGAGCAGTAGTGAGTTCTAGGCTCTGGGTGGAGAGGGTGGTACAGAGGTGAATGGTACTCCTGCTCTTAAATCTTTTAGAATTTAAGAAGATTAATTCTTATTATGGAATTAATGGAATTAATTCTTATCCGGAAATCTTATAGATATGTCATATATACACAGAGTCAGTAATTGTGATAAGTACCAAAACGCTGAAGGAAATAACCGTAGGAGTTGCAAACATGGTCATTGCCAACTGAAATGGTCAAGGATGGGGTGTGTGCTGAGAGATCAAGTTAAGAAGAGGACAGAGAATTGATGTGACAAGGTCACCGTCTTTGCTGAGCTGAACAAGTACAGGTTCACGATAAAAGTGGAGCCTCTCTAGGTGAAGCTGGATTGGTATGGGACTGGGTTCTGTCAGCAGTGATGAGAGAGGGCTGCAGCCAATTTAGTATGCCCTTTATTCATATGTTCATATGTTGATATTTAATCCCCAGTATGGGGGTATTTGGAGGTAGAGCCTTTGAGAGGTGCTTATATCATGAGTTTGGAAGCCTCATGAAAGGAATTAGTTCCTTTAAATTTTTTTTGTTTTTAAAGATTTTATTTTTTTTATTTGTCAGAGAGAGAAAGAAAAGGCATAAGATGGGAGAGAGGCAGGCAGAGCAGGCAGAGGGACTCCCTGCTGAGGGAGGAGCCACATAGGCTCCATCAGGCTCCCTGCTGAGAAAGGAGCCACATAGAACTTGATCCCAGGGCCCTGGGATCGTGACCTAAGCTGAAGGCTGACTCTTAACCGACTGAGCCACCCGGGTGTCCTCAGATTAATTCCTTTATAAAGCAGACCTCAGAGAGCTCCTTCACCTACTCTGTCAAGTGATAACAGAGTAAGGAGAGTGGTGTCTACAAACCAGGAAGCGGGTCCTCACCAGACACCAAGTCTACTGGCACTTTGATTTTGGGCTTCCCAGTCTTGAGAACTGTGAGAAATAAATCTGTTATTTGTAAGCCACACAGCCTATACCATTTTATTACAGCAGCATGAATGGACTAAGCTAGCCCCCAAAGCCCCTTTCCAGCAATGTGACTAGTCAGTGAAAGCAGTCTTCCACGGAGCCTCTTTCTGAGCTGGGCAACACACATCTTGTACTATTACATCAAAAGTTGATGTCCCACATTCCTCGTGTTCTGGTTTCATGCCTGTGTTTCCTAAGGCCGTAAACCCCAAAAGGCCAGAATACAACATTTTGCTCCTTTGTTTTCAATGCACTCAATGGGTTTTCAGCAAACACACTTGAGTTTTCCTATTACTGACATTATCACATGTAGAGTGGCAGTAAGGTATAGTGGTTAAGGGTATAGCCTCAGGAGCCAGATTGCTGGGCTTCAAAAAACCAGCTTTCTACTTTCACACTGTTTGAATTTTTGCAAGCTCTTGAACTTCTCTGAGTCTCCCTTTCCTCATCTACGATGTGGGGATAATGCTCTTTCTAGCCGAGTGGGTTTTGTTTTGAGGACTAAATGAGTTAATACGGGTAAAACCCGAGAATAGTTCCTGGCACCTAGGTGATGCTAAGTATATTAGTTATTATTTATCCTTAGATCATCTGCATTCGATTAGCAGATCTCATTGGTTCTTGGATGGCCCTGATCTAAGACAAACTATGATTTAAGAGTAACTTTCCAGAGAATACGGGGGTGAATGGTTTGGAGAGGCCATGGAGAGAAGAAACACTGTATCAAGTGTACATTGAATGTAAGTTGCTTCTCTGGAAATATTAAAATGAGAAAATGTGGATTTATAATTTAGGAAGTGTAGTACCATAAACATTCAAACAGCTTGTCATCACCTTTTCTAGCCAGGGCTTATTTGCAGCTGGATGCCCGGCTGGAATGTTAGGGGTCCTTTTACAGAGTAGGAGCACAGTACCCCACTTTTGGGAGAGAAGAGAGTAGAAATCTTTTTACTGAAGTATGATTTACATACAGTCAAATGCCCAAATCTAATGTATAAAACAGAAGCCTATATTTAAAGTCATATATGCTCCTGCCACAATATTTGAAACAAATCTGGGTCTGAATACAGTTATATTGAAATTTGGAACAAATGTGTCTAGACGGAACACTTATTATGAAAGAAACCTTAGCCAATACGAGAGCATTTTTAGGGGTTGGAGGTAAGAAAGCCAATTGAACAGCTTATGATTTATTGAACAGTTACTGAATAGCTCTTCTATGCTATACATTTTCCATGTTTTTTTTTTTTTTCATTTAGGACCTGCCACAACTCTGTGTGTTACAACAGTCCCATTTTACAGATGAGGAAATTGATGCTCAGTTCATACAATTTGCCCCCAAATCACAGAATGATCTGTGCTTTTGAATTGAATGTACTTCAATTACTGTGCTTTTCTCTTTCTACTTTAATTGTAATTTATTTAAATTCAACTTATTGCTTATCTTAGAGACACCCAATCCAATTTTTCATGGCATTTTAAGGCTATCCTGGGTACAAAGGAGGAAAATAATGGAGGTGAAACTTAGGTGCCATTTTTTAATTGCTATGAACAATCTGAAATGAGTCCAAACAAAACTAGCTGGGAAGGTAAGTCACGTTTGATTTGTCTAATCTTTCTCAGACAAGGGATGAGACCAGGAAAGAATAAAATAAAAGAATAAAAGAATCAATAGAATAAAAATGTTATGAAGATGCATAGTAGAAACTAGTGACTATGGGCTTAGACATAGGAGAGAGAGATTGAGAGAGAGAATGTGAGAATTGTTGTCCAGTGCTGGCCCTACAAGGTGGCAGAGATTATGGTGGTGTGGAGGAAATATTTCTTCTCCACCACCATTCTTTCTTTGGGGGCTGAAAAGCTGTGGGGCCTTTATCAATTTGTCCCCCACCAGATTGTGAATATTCCTAGGAAGAGTAAACAGTGGACAGTTAGCAATCAGATCAGGGCCGTGCAAGAAAACATCAGAGAAGGGGGGTGGTAATGAGATGGGAGAGTGAGATATTTATATTTATAGAAGGCTCAATAAAGGGTGGTGGGAATGATCAAGACTTCCTTCACCACATCTTTTCAGAGCTCACGCTATAGCCCATGGGAGTCCACATTATCATTAGGGCTGAACTTCTAGTTTGGTTTTCTAGGAAATGCATCTCTCCTGTGACCTCTCAGTTTTGATGGTATTCAATAATATACCTTGTACAACACCACACACACACGCACAAACACTCCAGCATACAGCCTTCTTTAATTAAATAAGTTTATTTCTGTTAGAAGTTCTACAAAGGCACCTTCTGTTTGATTCTGTCAGTTGTATCTATTTCTGGAAGTCCAGAACTTCATTACTGGGCAGCCTCAATGACTTTGCCCCATTTAAATTCTGCTTTGTGGAATGGCATACACAGGAAGGAAATTAGTAAAAATAATGGAAAGAAAGAGAGAGAAAGAGAGAGAGGGGAGGGAAGGAAGGAAGGAAGGAGGGAAGGAAGGAAAGAAGGAGTAAAAGAAGGGTTGGGTGCTTTAATTTTAGAGGCACCCATACCTTGGGGAGTGCCCACTCCTTGAGGGTCTGGAAGGGCCAGTGAGAGGCAGCGTGAGCTGGGCAGATAAAACTCTAGGTGAAAGCTAGGTCAGAGATACACAGCCCAATGTGCTGAAAAAGTTCTCTTCCTCTCACTCATCATTTTTTCATGTAACAAATATTTGCAGAGTACTTCCATTTATCAGGCCTCATGTTAAGGAGACAATGGTCAACCACACAATCTTTGCTGTCTGAGACCTCAGTCTCCTGAAGAGTACAGAAAAGTAAATGATAGGAAATGTGCAAGGAAGGGGCACCCTACCCACATGGGAGATTTTGTTTTAGTGTTAACTTTACTTTTCCAGCTACTCATTTGCATGCCCCACCAGAACAGACCAAGATCAATGTCAACAGCCCGGGGTAAAATTGTGTAGTGGCTGTGTTGTCTGTCTTACCCAGAAACTGCTCAGACCTTAGTGGCAGATTGGGAAAGGTACATGCTCCAGCAGTCAAACACTGCAGAAATGCAGCTCTCTGGTATTATTTTCAAAGCTCACATCACTGAAGAATGAACAGTTAACTTTCTATCTAAGAAATACGGGTGTGTGGTGGGTTGAATAAGTAGCCCCAGAAAAGATATGTCCAAGTTCTAACACCCAGAACCCGTGAAAGTGACCTTATTTGGGAAAAGGTCTTTGCATATGTAATTAAATTAAGGATCTTTGGGGGTGCTTGGGTGGTTCAGTGGGTTAAAGCCTCTGCCTTCAGCTCAGGTCATGATCTCAGGGTCCTGGGATCGAGCCCCGCGTCGGGCTCTCTTCTCAGCAGGGAGCCTGCTTCCTCCTCTCTCTCTGCCTGCTTCTCTGTGATCTTTGTCTGCCAAATAAATAAATAAAATCTTTTAAAAAATTAAGGATCTTTGGAGGAGATCATGTTGGATTTCGGGTGGGTCTTCTATCCAATGACTTGTGTCCTTATAAGAGAAAAGAGAGGGACATTTGAGACACAGACACACAGGGAGAAAGCCATGTGAGGAAAGGGCATGGACTGGACTAATACACCAACAAGCCAAGAAATGCCAAGGCTTGCCTGCAGTCACCAGAAGCTGGGAGAGGGGCATGGGATGGATTCTCTCTCAGAGCCTCTAGAAGGAATCAACCCTGCTGACACTTTGATTTCAGATTCCTAGCCTCCAGAGCAATAAGAGAATACATTTCTGCTGTTTTAAGCCATCAAATGTTTGGTAATTTGTTATGGGTACCTTGGGAAACTAATTAGAAGGTTAATGAGATTTTGCTGCAGTCTCACTCCCTGAATAGACAGACAGGAGACCCGGAATCAGGATTAAGGGGTCCTATAATCCCTAAGAGAATGACAGAATTGTCTTCCCCAGACTCTAAAAGAGGCAGTTTTATGTGTCTGTGTTTGTACCACATGATCTTAACTACTCTTGGCTTTCAGCATTTAGATAGTATTTGGACCACAGAAACCAGGAGACCTAGATGAGCTGATTAGCAGATCAATATGTTATATGATACATAGATCAAGCATAACTAGCCAAATAAGAGATAAACACCCAACAAGGCTTTTGGAATTTTTTTATACTGGACATTTTAAAAAAGAATTAAAATAACAAAAATCAAAACTTTGTTTGAATTCCTTATTTTGTCGTATATATATATATATATGAATATGAGTTTCCAAAATGAGGTTATTCTCTTATTTTCCCAATGAGAAAATCAGTAAGAAAATTTTGTTTACCAACATGAATAGATAAACTTCTGGGTACGTAGATGGAATAATCAATGTGTGTCTCTTGTATCTAATTTAGTCATTTAGTTATATTCAAGTATTGTAAATCACACATAGAATACTATATTGATTTAGAATTATACCTTTTCAGGGTGCCTGAGTGGCTCAGTCAGTTAAGAGTCCCACTCTTGATTTCTGCTCAGGTCATGATCTCAGGGTTGTGAGATTGAGCCCCACATCCGGCTCCACTCTGGGCATGGAGACTACTTGGGATTCTCTCTCTCTCCCTTCTCCTCTTCTCTCTCTCTCTCCTTCTCTTAAAAAAAAAATACACCTTTTCTTTCTCATATATCACAAAATAACTTTATTCAAACTCTTCAAAGTATTTTTGGCATCAAGATCTTTGTTATTACTGTAACCAGTTTTTTGAGCCATTTAATCTTTAAGACTCAAAAGTTTATTTCCGGAGAACATCATTTGTATTTCTGCATGAGTTGTTAGAGATGAAGCACTTATTGAATCCCTGTGTGACAGGGTCACTGGGCATTTTATCTCCAGCACACAAGAAGCCATTTCCATAACATCAGGATCCTTGAGTTTTTCATATGTATATATTTGCAATTTCCTCAACATTAAGACTTTTTCTGTTGCATATTAAAATGACCTTTAAAGAGCTTATTTATAACAATATTCAACATTTGGAATTAGGGGCTCATCATTATAATTAGTAAAACTATTGAATTTGTCTCTTTTTTAACCAATTCTGCCAGGTAACCTCAGCAATCATCCCAAGGCATCATTAATTAAGAAAGTTCTAATCTATCTTTCCCAAACAGTACTTTTTTTGTTCAAAATGAAGTGTTACAGAGAGTGTTCCACAATATGAGATGTTTTGAAGGAACCTAAATATAAGGGGACTCCCTTCTTTTCTAAAGGATAGGGTTATTTTTTTTTTTTGTCTTTCTTTTTTTTGGGGGGGGGAGTATTGCCAAATATGATAGTATATAAGACTTTATTACCTAGCCCTATCTTTTATTTTGAATTACTCATGGTGTGGGCAATATGATCTTTCCAGTATTTGGGGCTTCTAAATATCTTACTTTAATCCTGGTCCCATTCTAAGGTGGCGATGAATCAGTCTAAGAATGTGGTCTAAGCCACACCACAGAGCTTGTTAGCTGGTGGTGGGGCGGAAAGTGTAAGGTCACTGGATCTTGAGGGCAGGTGGCCAAGTTGGGCAATGTGCAAGATGAGTAAGCACAAGATTTACGAAGAGAAGCAAGCGAATGGCAGAGAAGCAGGGAGGAGAAAGTACCTAATGTGGATCCCAAGAGGAGCTTCAGTGATTAGTATTTTATTTCTAGGCTCCAGGGTCGTTTCCCGAACTTGGGGATGTCTGTGGAATTGCCTTCTCTCTTTTCATAATACATCTCCATTTCCCCAAATCAGCTTGGATGCAACTTAAATATCTTTTATTAAGATTCTCTCCAACTAAGCTTTCTTCTCTCTAAATGACTCATTTTTTTGTTCCTCAAAGGATCGGCAGATTTGGGGAAGGTTGTGGGAAGTCTCACCCACTCCCAGCAAGAGAGCTTATGTGCTGCCCTTGCCTGCCCCACACCATGGTATTTTTTATCCTCTATTATGCTTCACACACCACTCTAATGAGCTAAGGATGGTGCCCACCCCTTTGGAAGCCTCTGGATGAAGCCCAATTTCAGCAAGGACATTCCGGGGCCCACACAGGCCTGACTAGAGCCAGGACAAAGCCATTCCCCCTCCCAGTGATTCTTGGTTCCTGCCTCAGGTTCTTTTTCTTCTAGTAGGTCCAGGCTATTCTGCTGCTTGTTCTAGGAAGACAGGCCTTGGTAGAACAAACCTTCCCTGAAACTGTCTATCAACGCTTACCTGACCTCAAGACCCTGCTTAGGGTTCATAATCCAAGCAACAAGACTGTATAACCCTAGTTAATGTGGTTGGTTTTTATTTACAAAGAATTTGCTTTTTTTCTCTGATTATAAAAGAACTCAGGAAATATAAGGAAGAAAAACTCACTTGCAGTTCTAAAAACATAAATATAACCATTACAACTATTCTGTTATTTACTTCTGTATTTTTATGAATAGGTTTCTTTTTTTTTTCAATGTTTTTTCCAGGTTTTTGAGATATACTGGACATACAACATTGTATAAGTTTAGGGTGTACATCATAGTGATTTTGTATCTGTATATGTTTAGAATGGTTACCAGAGTAAGATTAATTAACACATCCATCACCTCACATAATTGCAATGAATATATTTCTTAAATATCATTTGTGCATGCTATATATATTCATTTCATTCTGGCTCTTCTTATATCATGGTATGTATTTTCTTATGCCGTGAAATATTCTTGAAAAATATTATTTAAGCATATGCATAATAATCCATTATTTGACTTTTCATAATATAGTTGACTTCCTCTTACTTGGATAATAATGTTGCAATGATATCCTTGAGTCTTTGAGTATAAGACTTTGTACATATGATTATTCCCTTAGAATACACACACACACATATATATATGTATATATACATATATACGTAGTGTTCAAATTGTGTTTTATTTTTATCCTTTTTCTAAATACACATTGAAATTTCAGAAGAGTTTTAGATTTACAGAAACATTGCAAAGAGAGTGTGGGGGGTCCCCACATGCCCTAAGGCTCCCAATCACACCATGGTGGTGCACTTGTCCTAGTGAAGGAGCATGGGATGGGAACTGGGCTTCACTAATGTCCTCATGTCCTCTTTCCATCCCAGGACCTGCATGACCCTTGGTCAGTGCATCTCCTTGGGCTCCACTCAGCTGGGATAGTCTGTCTCGGACTTTCCTTGTTTTTGGTGATCTGGCAGTTGTGAGGAGTATTGGTCCCGTGTTTTGTGGAATGCCCATCAGTTTGGATTTGTCTGAGGCTTTTCTCATGATGGGGTCATCGTGTCTTCTCTGCTGCCCAGTGCAAGTCGAGCTATCTCAGTGCCACACAGCCCCAGCCCCCTCCTTCAGCTTGAACATGGGCCTGCCTCCTTCAGTTGCAGGTGATAGAAGACATAACCTGGAAGGTCAGGGCATTCTTGTTTCAGGTATGACTTGCTCAAGTGTTTAAAAGGTGTTGCTAAGATGAGATTTCTCTTCTCTGTGTCCTACCCACATTGCCTCTGTCCTTATGAGTTTACCTCACCAACATGAAAATAGCCCCCAAATCCCATATCCTGGACACACACACACACACACACACACAGAGTCTCTCTCTCTATATATATATCTATATATATATATATATTTTAAATATAAAAAGAGAAGGAGAAAAGAAAGAAAATAAGCATTTATAAGGCTTTGATGCATAGGTTTATTCTGTGGTAAGACTTTGCTATTTTTTTTTTCTGCATAATACCTATTTTTTATAGTGGTAACATCTGAATTTCCCTCCAGGAACAATTAGTACCACATTCTTCATCCATGTACTGTTGTCGAGCTAACTCTGTCCTTTCGCATATCACATCAGGCCTCCATCTTAATTCTCCAAATGCAGGGAATCATTTAGGGATGGGCATGGGACCCAAGATGAGACATTTATGCCCAATCAGAGCCAATCATGACACTCACTTTTTCTTGAGTACAGGTCCTCTTACTGTCAGATCTGGAGCTGAAAGAAATGGTAACCTGTTACTGCTAAGTCCCACAGGGAAGTCTCCTGAGAGGGAGTTAACACAGAGCAGGCAGAGGGAGAGGTGGAGAAAGAGGAACGGCTTCCTGAGGACATTGTTAGGTACCCTGAGTCAAGCTCTGCCTGAAGCTAGCACCACTCCATAGTCTTTTCAATGATGTAAACAAATATAGTTTCCTTTTGCTTTATGACATTTTGATTTGAGTTTTCTATCATTGGAAGTTAAAAGAATGCTATTTGATAAATGCTTTGCAGGGCCTTTGGGGACAATGACACCCTAGCCCCAAAGAATGCTTCTAAAGGTATGAGTCTTTCAGTTTTTGAAAACTGAGAGACTGGGAAATACCCACAGTGAGATATGTTGCTGTTCCTTCACTCATCTGAAGAACTAGACCTGGACCTAGTAAGAACCATGAGGACCTCTCCTTGCTTTAAGAATGGCCCCTATCAGGAAATTGGCAGTTCTCCCAGACTGAGCAGATAAAGAAGGGGCTAGTGCAGCAGTGCGGAGGTGGATAGACAGATGGCATCTACTTATACTTATTAAGGTTACTACTCTAGCTCTGGCTAGATTAGGGATGATTACAATTTCCCTGGCGAGTTTGTATTTGTCAACATCTCTGAAAAAGTCATGGCCCTGGTTATAAAGTGAGCACTCAGGAATACAATCCAAAAAACCATAGAAAAATCCACAAGTGTTTTAGTCCTAACAAAGGATACTCTGAATCTCCTGCTCGCATATCCATTCTGTGTATTGATCAAAGGCTTGACGTGCTGTGGGGCCTGAAACATGATACAAATCCATCCAAATAATCACCACGATCCCTAAATCCCTTCCAAATGTCACAAGCCACAGTTCAAATTCCATGTGTGTGGGTGGGACATGATGGCTCTTAATGACCTCATTGAAAAGACAGGGCGATAGGAGAGCAATGAGTTATGCTCTAAAATTTTATTTCTGAGTGGTAGGTGTATCTTCTTGTTATCTGGAGTTGAGATCTCATTCATGTTAAGAAGAACCACAAGAGAAACCCTGAATACCTACTATATGCCATCGGCTTTTTGTATCAAAGACAAAGCAATGAAAAAGACAGGGTCTCTACCCTCATTGATAAGACAGTAAATACAAGACACTCTGGTAGCTTATTGAAGGGCACCTAGCCTGATCCTTTAGTGATCAAGGAAGGCTTCCTGGAAGACATGAGCTAAAGGAAAAAGAAGTAGTGAGGGAAAAGGGTTGGCAGAGAGAACACTGAAGCCCAGAAGAAAGAGAGAGAGAAAGCAACTTTGAGGAACTGCAAGTATTTCTCTAAGGCCAGATCAGAATATGCAAGAGAAGGAATGATATGAGACATTTCGATCAAGTTAGGGAGGAATTCTGTGAGTTGTTTAGACATTTCTGTTTTATTTTGAGGACAATAAATAAATAGGAAGGTGATTCTTTTTTAAATTTGGGGTTTTGTTTTCAATGCCAGAAAGGAAACCAGATGCCTTAAGATTTTCAGGTAATTTCTTCTTTCATTAGATGGATTAGGCATCATTTACAGTTGAGAGAAGGCTAAAGCAATAGACTAGACTATGAAGCAGTAAATGTGCAATGGTATTCTTGCCAATCTGTTCTGTGGGCTTCCTCTGTCCTCTGTGGTGCTGTGTCTTGTAGAAGTGAGCATAGTCCTCCCTTTCTTGGCCCAAGGTCAGTGTTGACTATCCCTACTAGACACTGGGATCTTGAAAAATGCCATGTCGGTAGCCAGGAAAGGAGCTGGGGAGCTTCCTAGAGATACTGAATTTGAGGTCACAATAAAGGATTTTTAACTGCTTATTTTCATATATTGCACTGAAAGCAATTCTAAGGCATCTCCATTGGCACTATTTCTGCCTTAAATCTCAAATGGGATACTCCACAAAACATTTCTATGATTTCGTTTAATCTTTTCCAAAACTGATGTCCAGGATTATGTTTCTCATTTGACAGATGAGAAACCCTGCCTCAGAGTGGTTCACCCAAAGTCACAGATCTCATTTGTGGAAGGGGACAGTTTGGGAACTAGGCATCCTGATCCAGAGTGTGGTAGTAATTGCTCCCAATACTCAAAACCAGGCAATATGAAGAAAGGCTGCAGAAATATGGAAGGGTGGTCTTTAGCCTAAAGAAGAGAAGACACATTTGAAACATTCATTTGTCTAATAAATTGAGTGTCTGCTATATGTTAGGCAAGTGATGAGGAAAACAAAAGTGGCTCCAGCTAATATGGCATATATGATTCAGGGGGAAGATGGGCATTCAACAGAAAAACCTCCATATTTTGTGGTTGCTTGGGATTTCTTCCTTTGAGAAATTGTCCATTACCCTTTTCATAGTGGAGCATGAATTTTTCTGAAGTACTGTCCTTATTAATTTCCCTGTATGTCTATTGAACCCAGAGTGGGAACCTGACCTAGATCTGGTCCATCAATGACCTCTGGCTTTAGTGATTGGTTTAAGCCTGGTCATGATCATGCCCAGGAATTCTGTGGAAGCCACTGGGGAAGATACCTGTGCTCTTTTCTAGGGGATCTTGGTCTCTAAATAAGTATAATAGTGGAAGAGACAGTGACCATTTTTGCCATCCCATGGGGAAAAAAATCTTCAAAATAAACATAAGCATGGAATAAGGCAAAAATTAGGAGATGAAGAGAGAAAGAGCACTGAAAACTTCATGTAACTCCTGGGTCTAGAGATGCTTTTGGGTTAAGTAAGATTTATTGCTAATTTATGGATTAAATTAGCTAGTATTGGATTTCCATCCTGGTTGACACAAAAAGAGTTTCATAATTTCAAATTGTGCCAAGTACTAAGAAGGGAACCAATATAAGACTTTGAAAGAGCATAATTGTTGGGACGTGGCTCCTATAAGGTTGTTAGGCAAGTGACATTAAAGTTACAACATGAAAGAGAAAGAGGCTGTAGTGAAGCCAAAAGTGGGGACAAAATGTTCTTGGGAGAAAAATAGGGAAAGGCCCAGAGGAGGAAAAGAGCTGTTGCAAACATTGGAAGGGTTGTTAAGCAGAATGAAATAGATTTTATTTGGCTACGTTGTACTATATGCATCAATGACTACGTGCAGTAGGTCGGACATAGATAGAACAAGAAGAACTTGCTAGCAGTAAGAAAACCATGATTTCCCGACACTGAAGGATATCAGAAGTGGATGTTCTTACAAATCAAGGGTGTTTTACAGGGAAGTTCATTTACTAGATGAGGGGTGGTTGGTAGTCATTTCTTTCTTTATGCATTCAACAACTGTTTGAATGCATTTCAACTGTTTGAATGCATTCAACTGTTTGAGATCCTACAGTGTTCCAGGTCTAACACTGTATAAGATGGTAAACAATGTTCAGTGTCACAAATGACTCAAAGAACTGACAGGCTAGTAGGGGCAACAACTCACTCACTTGTCAGCTCTGTTACAGTCTGGCAAGGGGCCAAGCAGGTGTAAGTACAAGGTTCTTTGTGAACACGTAAGAGGACAGCTCACTCAACTGAGAATAACCTTAAAGGTGGGTCCCAATCCTGTAAAAGTATGATCCTAAACGTTGGGTAAAAGTTCCTGTGAAACCACCAATGGGGATCCAAGAGCAAGTTCCTGTTATTGATGGGAAAATCTGTCTCTAGGATGACGTCAAATGAATGAATTCTAGTGCTTATCAAGAGAATCAGGCAAGCAACCTTTGTTGTAGAATGGCATCTTAGCAAAGATTATAAAGTGAAAATACTACATCTAAATAGTTAGCATAGGATTCATCTTGGAGAGGGCCCTGTCTCTGGGAAAAATATCTCAAAAATCTATGAGGGGGGACCATAGAGAATCGGGGCAAAAGGGCTAACAGGAAGCCTCACAATAAAGTGAGCTGGTTAAGCTTTTCCGCAGGAGGCAACAAGAGAAACTGGTGTTTGGTTTTGTTTTGTTTCTCTTTTCTCAAAGGTTGAGCGATCAGAGCGGCAGGCAGAAGAGAGAAGTCAGAGAAGTAGACCATAGAACTCTCTCTGGCCATTGGCATGTTAAGTCTGGAAGAGGCCCAGCGTTCCATTTGAAAAGCCTGCGTTGTTTCTCCATCTGCCTTGGATCCCTGACTCTTCAATGAAGTCTACCCACCTTGGGAATGCCTCCAGAAAGGGTTTGTATATGTTCTAGCTGGGTGAACATCTAGAAAGAAAGGCGGATTTTTCATGTACCTGTGTTGTGTAAAACAGAGACACCATGCATGGACATAGAAGCCCAGCAGTGACTGATAACACATACAGGTATCTGCAGAAATCCAGGGAAGGTCTTAGAATCCTATGGAGGCACAGGATAGAGAATTTTAGACCAATTTTGTCTTGATCTCAAGGGACAAGGAGGACTCAGCACCATGGTCTCTGGGTTATACTCACCTTATTTTAGAATGCGTATACTAAATGTTATGCTTCTGTTACAAGATGACTTATATCATAACACATATGGTCCTCTCAGTCACCCCCACCCCAAGTGTGAAATCCTTGAAGTTCTTTATAGTTTTTTGGTGCCTAGTACCTGCCAAGGATGGGAACTAGAT
This sequence comes from Mellivora capensis, assembly GCA_004024625.1. Lineage (NCBI taxonomy): Eukaryota > Metazoa > Chordata > Mammalia > Carnivora > Mustelidae > Mellivora > Mellivora capensis. Next base: position 32,617 of record PISX010005366.1, on the reverse strand, counting down.
TCATGCTTGTTTGGGGTCTTGTGCTTTTCCCCTAGAAGCAGAGAAGATATGAATCACCCTCCAGCTACTAACAAGTTACAAGCTTCTAGACAAAGGTTTGCATCGGTTCTGGGAATTGTGATAATGAGGCTGCAGAGGGCCTCTGAGTTGAGCCAGCTGCTAAGGACACAGGCCCTGCCCAGCTCCTACCTCGTGTGGGCTCTGACTGGAAACAGGGATGTGGAAGCTCATTAGGGAGGAATGGTTTGAAAAAAAAAAAAAAAATAGCATCATCATCTCTAATCAGGCAGTGGACTAAGGGTCAGATCCCTCTTAACAGGAGTGTGGGCTGGGAGGGCAGGGATGGGATCGCCGTGATAGGGCATGAAGGGGCAGCTGATGAGTGACACTTCTGGTCACCCTCGCCCACCTTCAAGGGCACTGTGCTGGAAGGTCTTAATTAGGGCCCCTGCGGTGCAATCGGCTCCTTGCGGTGCCATCGGTTCCTTGGGAAACACTGTCAGCCAGCACGGCCAGCCTGACAGGAAAGAGCAGATGTGCTCAGGCCTGGGCTTTGGGACGGAAAGGCGAGGCTGGCCTGGCACGGAGTAAGGAGCAAGAGGAGGCCGATGGCACCCACACAAGCCTGGCCCTGCCAACAGCTCCGGGCTTGTGCTTCCGGGACTTCTGATGGGAATGCTGAGAATGGCTGAGGGGAAGGCCCAGACTTCCTCCCCACACAGACACTGCTTATTGGAAGGATGTTGGCGCAAACCACACTGCTGGCTGTCCCCCGCTTCCCCTCAGCTCAATTAAGGCAGTAATCGGTATTTCTTAATTGCTGCTCCTGCTCCATCTCCTGCCCCACCCCCTCTCTCCGTCCACCGCAGTGTGGTACCAGGAGACCAGACTGTCCTCTGGGCTGGCCTGGGAAGGAAAGGAAGTAGCTTGAGGAGGCGTTAATACCCTTCACGCCTGGTAGGGAAAAGCCTTGCAGAAACAGTGCTATAGCTGGGACACTACCTGACCAGGCTCAGACCCGAACTGGAGGCTCCCCTCCAGCGCCGAGGGTGACATCGGTGCAGCTTCTGGGTTTCTCTCTACCTGGCCTTGCCTTTCCAATTCCAGTTTCTCTAAACTTGATTCTCATTTTATAGTTATGGTCTTTCATTATAGGGGTCATTGTCTGGGGTGAAGCTTCTCACATCTTTGTGGGATGAGGTTAGGTGTAAACAGAAAAAACAAAATTACAATTATTTGTAATTATTGGTAAAAACAACTGGGTAGCCTGATGGTGAGTGACTGGTAGGTAGGTGGAGCGCAGAGTTAAAGGAGGGCTTTTGACGCTGTCGAACCCAACTTAGATGCCCGCCTCTGAGGAGACAATGAGATGACTTGGTATAGGAGCAACTTCAGAAATTTGAGGGTTAATTCCGGATGAGGTGTTTGGGGAGTGTGGGGGAGCCTGGGAGACTCTCTGGAACTTTCAGATTAAGATTTTCTAATAGGATGTGCTTCTTGACTCTCTTTCCTTCCCTCCTAACCTTTCTCCCTTCTTCCACTCCTTCCTTCCTCTATCTTTCCTTCCTACCTTCCCACCTTCCATCCCTCTTTCACTTACTTCCTTTACATTTAATTGGTATGCAAGTTCAAGGTTCTGTATCAGGTAATAACACAAAGATAAATGAGATATGAATCTTTATTGGAAACTTTCTTGGATCTGTGTTCTAAGAAAGGAGATCAGATATGTTCACACACAACCATCATATAGGGTAGGCAGTGATAAGTGTCTTTAAAGAGACACAGCCAAAGCATTAGCGGAATTCTTTACTCCCCACTTGTCCCTCATCTTGGCTATTCACCTACTATATCCAATGCCCAGAAACGGTATTTGGGTATTCTTTACACCTTTTTTTTTTTTTTTTAAGATTTTATTTATTTATTCGACAGACAGAGATCACAAGTAGGCCAAGAGGCAGGCAGAGAGAGAGGAAGGGAAGCAGGCTCCCTGCTGAGCAGAGAGCCCGATGTGGGACTCGATCCCAGGACCCTGGGATCGTGACCTGAGATGAAGGCAGAGGCTTTAACCCACTGAGCCACCCAGGTGCCCCTATTCTTTACACTTTTAAGGAAATCTCCCTTGGGTGGTTGACATTCTTGGCTCCTGTGAGTCTTTGTCTCAAGGTAAATACCTATTTGAAGCCCAGGAGGCCAAAGGTCTATTTAACTCACCTCTTGAATAGCTCTGAGAAAGTGCCCAGTTGATGTAGACACTCCTAATTGGTGATTAAGTTGCCAGTGTCAGACTGTCTGTGAGAGGCTGACGGAGTGTTAGGCTGGTATGAAATCAAAATCCAGCCCAGAATGATGGACTGCAGACCAAATAATGCTTTTCCCCAACTTGACTTTGAGATTGGCCTCTATTATACATAGCTTATCCATCTTCCAAAGCTCATTTGTTAACTCTTCTTGAACCCAGTTGAGAATTGATGTAGCAGAAAAGATCATGCTTCCTACATTCTGGAAGTTCAGCCTGGCCACTAACCCCTAAGAACTGCTCAGGCAGCCTGGGAAGTGGTCAGTGGCTCCATGCAGCTGTCAGACAATGTGTGAACAATGTTATAGCTTGGAACAATTCTAAGACTCATTCAACCATTTGGACCATGCTCTCCAAAAGAAAAATATAATGTGAATCACAAACATGAACCACTATATCATTTACAATTTTGTAGTAGTAGACTTATTTTTTAAAAATGGCAGGATTTCACTTACTTGTGGAGCATAAGGAGTAACACGGAGGACATTAGAAGGAAAGGAAAAGTGAATTGGGGGAAATTGGAGGGGGAGACGAACCATGAGAGACTGTGGATGCTGAGAAACAAACAGAGTTTTGGAGGGGGTGGGGGTGGGGGTTAGGGGACATGGTGGTGGGTATTAAGGAGGAGGGCATGTATTGCATGGAGCACTAGGTTTGGTGCATAATGAATCTCGGAACACTGAGAAAATAAAATAAAATTTTTAAAAAATTGGCAGGATTTTAAAAAGTAAAAGGAAACAGGTAAAATTAATTTTAATAATATCTTTAATTCATTATATATAAATATCATTTTAACACTTAATGGGGAAAAACTAATTTTTTTTCTTTCTTTCTTTCTTTTTTTTTTTTTTTGTGCTAGGTCTTCAAAATTTGGCTCCGATTTTACATTTACAGATTAGTCACACTTTAAGTGCTTAGTAGCCACATAAGACTAGTGGCTACAAAATGGAACTACAAACTTGGACAGTTGGGAGAAACTTCTTACCACTAGAGCCCATTGGCAAGAAATACCAGCATTAATTTTTATCTTCATCCCATACATATACACATTGCTTTTCTTTCCAAAATACAGCTTATCCATGTATGTACGTTATCCCCATTTTGTAGATGAGAGAACTGAGCTCAAAGAAATGAAATAATGTGCCTTACAAATTACTTCGACAGGTAGTAAATCATAGAGCTGGGACTTGACTCCTTTTCTAAATCCCACCATACTGGCATTTTCCAAAGTCCTATAAACTCCACAAGATAGATTTAGGCTCAAGGATATTTGCGGAATGTTCCGTATGATGGCCCAGTCTTGGGGATTCGCGGTACGAATTACATGTGGAATGTTCCAGGAAGTCCTCTAGGGAAAGGAACCTGTTTACGTTTGTTTCATCCCTAGTTTCCCAAACATGGAATATGGAACTGTTTTTCTTGCCACATCTATTAACATTCTAAGGAACTAGCGTTTCATATAACTGGCTTTGGGAAATGCCGTCTGCCAATGGAATTCTACTTATTGGAACAAGTCTCTCAGCCACAGAAGAGGTCAAATCACAAATAATGACAGGATTTTTGAATGTCAGCCTCAGGCGTTCAAAGGAGGCACTGTCTGGTGACTTCAGTTCAGCAATAATATTGTTCCTATTTGGCCCCTTCAGCTTCAGATTAAAATCATGGAGTGTGACCCACAAGGTTCATCTTGGCCAGCCAGAATTCACACAGTACAAGAGCTCAAATAACCAACTCTTTCTCCATCTCACACAGTGAAGATTTATGTTCATAATGTTAATTGGGGTCCTTTAAGACCTTAGAATAACTTCTGAACCTAAACACAAAGAAGCTTGCATTCGTACAGTGTAGTTTTAACATAAAGTAAAAGTGATCATATTTCCATTTTTTTTTTAAATTACCAGTTTGCATTTGGGAACACTGGTGCTTAAGTTGATTGAGTACTTATATGTATTCAACATGGTTTGAAGACTTCATGGCAACTCAGTGGAGGTAGGAACCATTATCATCATCATCACCATTTTAAGCTGAGGAAACTGAGGCACGTAGGGATTCTGGAACATTCCAGAAGCCATGCTAGAAAGCAGCAGGGAGTCTTTGATTTCAAGGAGTCTGGCATGTAACCCATATGTTTAACCATCACCATGTAATCCTGAATCAATGAATCCTCCCTAACAACCCATTTTAGAACCCAGTTGGACAAAGAGGGTGGATGCATGTGTGTGCATATATATAGAGAGATAGAGAAAGAAAGAGACATAACAGAGAGAAGAAAATTAGACCATATTAGAGATTGGGAGGGAAGTAGTGATAGAACCTCCCAGTCAAAAAATACTTTATAAAGAGTTTATATATATATATATATGTATATATATATATATATACATATATATATATATATAATTTCATTTGATCTTCATAATAATTTATTTGAGTTAGGAAGTAGGGCTTCTAACAAAGTGGCCAAGTAGGAGGGGACCTCTAGGGCTCTGCTCCAAGGTCACAACCCTGGCTACAACGAGGCTGTTCCTCAAGGATGATTCCTTTCAGCCTTCTCTACTTGCCTTAATCATATAGAGGCATGTTAAAATAAGGACTGCATCCATGCTTCTAGTACATATCACAACCCTCCTTCAAGTTCTGAGTCCAGACACCATCCAGGCTTCTCTCCACATTGCTAAGGCCCCAACAAGACTGACCAACAGTGTGGCAAGGAGCCAGCATTCTTATTTCCTGAGGTTGGAAGACTGGGAGGCCTCCGGGTGTCTCGGCCCATTTCCCGACACACAGCTGCTGTGGCAGAGCCTGTAAAAATGTTTCAGCATCAGACTGGGAAATCGCATGAGGGACCATTTGGAGAATGGAAACACTCTCCTTATGTCAGTGTCAGGAAAGAGGGAAGCAAGCTAAAGCTTACAGAGGGGCCTGGATTGGAACCTCTCTGGCAGGTACCCTGGAGAACCTCTGACCCAGGTAACAGCTGAAAACCCTGAACTCTTCCCAGTTCTCAGTTGCCCTCAGAGACCCCAAAGGACTGGCCAGGGACCAGTGTAGGAAATTCATGCTGGGGGTAGGGTGGCATGGGATGTGTGAGTGTGGGGGAGCAGTATTAGAGTCCCTCAGCCTAGTCCCTCTGTTTGAGGGTCACATGGACTGGCTGTTCCTTTGAGGGGACATTGGTGACACCTGGCAAACCTCTTTGTTTCCCTTGCTGGTTTCTTCCAGATGCAAGTAGAAGGGCCTGTTTTATATTTCTGTTTAACAAATTAGTTACACCTTTTGGGTTTTCTCATGTAAGCCAACACATCAAAACATGCCTGAGAGCACTGGAGAATGTCCCAGTGGGTCCCAGACCCTCTGGAAAAACATTCATTTGGACAGCTGCAGGAGGTGGGACCAAGGACTTCCTTTGAAGCCCCTCAGTTGGAGGAGGAAACTTGCCAAAATGGCCTTCCAAAAGAGTTGGGGAGAGAGGCTATGACGAACCTAATTCTGTGACCAAAATGGATTCTTTACTAGAAGCTGAGGATGGTCATGTTAATAGCTACCACTTATTGAGTATTATTTAGCAAGCATTTAACACATTCATTAATTCCTTCAATAAAGATCACTTCACATTATCTTATTTAGTTCTCACAATAACCCTTTATGAGCTAAGTATTATTTTCTCCAGATGATAAAATTGAAGGGTAGAGCCTTTTTAAAACTTGTTTGGTTTCCCTCAGCTGGTTTTTATAGTGGAGGTGGGATTTGAGGCATTGATTTTTTTTCTGATTCCAAAGCTCATATTCTTTATTTATTTAATCATCCCTTTATTCATTTATTTATTAACTGAATATTTATTGAGTGCCCACTATGTGCTAGGCATTCTTCTGTGTCTAGGGTTGTAGGAGTGTACAAAACAGGCAGAGCTTTCATTCCAACAGAGAAACAACAAAATCCAGTAAAGTAGTGAAATTGTAGTATGTTAGATGTTGATGGGCAGGAAGAAAATGATGCAGATATTAGATGTTAAGTGCAGGAAGAAAATTTAATCAAGGTACGGAGTATAAGGAATACTAGAGTGGGAAGGGGGCTTTCCTCAGCTTAAAATGATGATGATGATGATGATGATGATGATAATGGTTCCTATCTCCATTGAGCTGCCATGAAGTCTTGCTATTTTAGATTGGCCAGTGAGAAATATCATCCCTCATAAGGAGACACCTAAGCAAGGACCTAATTTAAGAGAGCCATTTCGGTGAAGAGGGTTCCAGCTGGGGGAGTAAGTGCAAAAGCTGCAAGGAGAGACTATACTTGGCATTGGAAGAATAGCAAAGAAACCAGTGTGTCTAGAGTGTGGCAGAGTAGAAGGAAATTGGGTCAGAAAGGAAGTGGGGGCCCAGATCGAGCAAGGTCTTGTATGGGGTGAGTGAAATGAGAAGCCAAAGGAAAGTTTGGACCAGAGGAATAACTTGAACTGACTTACCCTCTAAAGATTGCTGTGTATGGGTATGTGTGCATACATATAAATCATAGTTCTGTCTGCTGATGGGGCCTGGAAGCAATGACATCCCCCTACTAGCAGGTACGTTTAGCACCTAGATCTCAGCTTCTAAATATCATATCCCAACGAAGAAAACCAGGGATCCTTAAAAAAGTTATTTCCAGGATTAGGGCAGGAAAAATACAAGATGGAATATCTTTTGATGCCAGCAGTAAAGGAAGTGCCTGTCTGAAAAAAAGTTTGGGGGCATGTTGAAAGGAGACAGAAATCAACTTAAAGGTCAAATCTAGGACAATCTGAGCAGCAAAATAAATAGTGACAGAATTAGATTAAATCCACAGAAAAAAATAAACATAATGATATAAACATGTAATTCATTAAATAAGTAAAGGGGGGAGGAGAGACAGAATTCAAATTAATAAATGTAGAATCAATGAAGGAAACATAAATTCACTATTAGTATACCATCTTAGTAGATGCTGCAGGCAAGTTCCACCAATAAATGCTCAAGTTGGATAGTGAACATTTGAATAGAATAGAATATTGGCACAGTTTTGAGGTATATGCTCCAAAATATTGACTAGTTACAAAGGAAACAACAATAACATGGTAGTGAAGAAACCCAATAAATGCCATTTGAAATCAAGTGGTTAAGATTAACAACACCAACGTCGATATCTTACACCTTCTAACCTCAACATCATATGTAGCTTGAGTATGGTACACTGAGAACATATTTCTTTGGTGTGCTTATTAAAATGTAAAATCTTGGGGCACCTGGATGGCACAGTTGATTAAATGTCAGACTCTTGGTTTCAATTCAGGTTGTGATCTCAGATTCATGAGATTGAGCCCCTCGTTGGGCTTCCTGCTCAGCTTGGAGTCTGCTTGAAATTCTCTCTCGCTCTTCCTATGCCCCTCCCACTCATTCTTTCTTTCTGTCTTAAAATAAATAAATAAATAAATAAGCCTTTAAAAAAGTTTATAATCTTAATCTCAACATGAAAAAACATCAGACAAACCCAAGCTGGTAGACATTCAACAAAATAACTGACCAGGACTCATCAAAAGATCATTAAAGTCAAGGAGAAACAGAGAAATTGTCACAGAGTACAAGGCATTAAAGAGATAACATTATGTAATGTGGGATCCTGGATTGTGTCTATGGAGAGGAAAGAAAAAACCTGGGACAAAAAGGGGAAATTTGAATACAATCTGCAGTTAATAGTTTTGTTCATGTCCTGGTTTTGACCATTGTATTATGGTATGAAGTTATTAACATTAGGGGAAGTTGGGTAAAGGATATACACGAACTGTCTGTACTAGTTGGGAAACTTTTCTGAAAGTCAGCAATTCACAATTAAAAGACCTATGTATATTAACTAGACTTATTGTGGTGGTCATGTCACAATATGTAAATATATAGAACCATTATGTTGTATACCTGAAATGAATACAATGTTATATGTCAATTATATCTCAATTTTTTTTAAAAGACTAGATTAAAAAGTCTTAAATAAAAACCTTTAACTAAAGGCTACTAGATTGATAATATGCTGTATGGGGCAAGACTCTCAGAAGTCAGAAAACCAGTTAGAAGCCTACAATGGACATAATTCTGGTGAGACTGATGGTAGTTTGGAGTAGGGTGTAGCCAGACAGGATGTGAGAAGTAGCTGGATTCTGGAAATTTCTTGACAATAGTGCTGACAATATTTGCTGGTAGAATGATGTTAGGAGGAAAAGAAAAAAAGAACTCAGGATGACTTTCAGATGTTTACCCGATGAACCAAACTTCCAACAGAAGACATCTTTTAAAGTGCTTTACTTGTATTATTTCAATTAATCTTCACAAAAAATTATGAGCTAAGTACTTTAATCACCCTATTTTAATAGTAGTAAAAACAACTAATATTTCCCAAGTATTTACACTGGGCACTTCACATGGAAAGTCTCATTTCATCCTCACTTTGTCATTATTCCTATTTTATATATGAAAAACCAACACCCAGAGATGCTAAGGAGCCCTCCCACTGGCACCCAGCTGGTACATAATAGAAATGGGTTCAACCCTCTTGAGCCTGATTCAGGTGCCCGTGCACTGAGCTGTGGCACCCGACTACCTAATTTTATAGCTGGGGAAATGGAAATTTAGCAGGTTGCATAATCTGCCAGGATTCACACTGTTCAAATGTGGGAAGGCCAGAATCTGACCCCAGCTGTGATTTCGAAGCTTGAGCTCTTCAGCCTAATGCCCTGCTGTTGGATCCTGTTCTTTAGAGCAGAGATGGTGTCGGATAAGGAGCTCTCTGGCACAATTTACAAAGTGTTGGCTGGGGGCTGTTGGTGGCCAGAGGCCATGAAGGGTAAATCAGCCGCCTGTGGGGACCAAGCCCCAGCCAGCGATTGGAGATTGGAGCGGCTTCCTTGCCCCTGGTTCTTACGCCATTCCATGCCCTGAGCAATGAGGAGGGAAACGTCATCACCAGCCCAGGCAGCACCACAGTTCCATATGCTGGAGCCACACGTGCCCAGGAAACCTGCTATGCCCATCAGCCTCTTTGGTCAGTCGCCAGTTGGAAAGGACAGATAAATCATGTACTCATTTTAATGGGCCAAAAGGCTCCTGCTTTCCCTTTCTACTCTGTAGCAGGTCTGCCCGACCCACCCTGGCCCCAGAAGCACAGAGAAATATTATCAGTCTCTGAAAAACAGAAATAAAGTTTTCTCACAAGGAAAAAATATGCCCAAATAATCAATCTTGAGTATCCTGGGTGAAAATTAAACCTAAGAACTAAGAGAAGGTGATTTTCTTCCCTTTGTTTCTTTCTATATTTTTTTCTTCTTCCAATCTTTTATAATGATCATGTAACTTTGAATATCTAAAGTATCGATTATTTGGTAATTATTTAAAAAAAAAAAAAACTAAGTGTGGACTCTGACTTAAGAATCCTTACATTTGAATACTAGGTCTATCTACCACTTACCAATGTGACCTTGAGCAAATGATCCATTTAAGTCAGAGTCTCTGTATCTGTCAAAATGGGTTAACATAAGATCCTACTTCATGGAGTTTTAAAGAAGGATTAAATGAGATGATATATACAAATAATTTAGCAGTAACTTCTAGCTGTATTATTAAATTTAAAAGAAGTATTAAATTAAATTAAAAAAGTATTAACTCTTCAATTTTATCCGATTTTCTTTTCTCCATGCTATCCTCTCTCCTTTGCTCCCATCTGGGTGCTAAACCAATTCTGCTGGGGAACTGCTGGGGAAATGGGGGTGGGGAGGTTCCTGCCAGTGGGTGGTCTGAAAGTGGACTGCAGGGAGATTTCTCTAGAAAAAGTAGCCATTTCATCACTACCATTCTTAGCATGGCAGTCAAACAAAAGCTGGTGGTTTTTGTTATTCCTGTTCTCCGGGGAGCACATCCTCAGTGTCTCCAGTGAGCACATCCTCAGTGTCTCCAGTAAATTGGACTTTCAAAGGTAAATGTAAATTCTAGTGTTAATTTATTTAAAGTAAATTATTCAGAGAATCATATGTCAGCAAACCTCATTTTGTGGCACTATATTAATGTCTTCCTTAAATACAGCTCGCCCTTTCTAAAAGCTGTTTTATGGGTCCAGGAAATCTGTCTATTACAAAGAAGTGCTTATTGTAAAGGATGTTTTAGTCTTTGGGTTCAATTAGGGAGAGAGCCAGGGTCAATGGGAGCCCTATGTGTGAAACAGCATTAATAGCTGAGATGTAGTAGGGAAGTGGGAAGCCCGCTAAAGCACATGGGTTTTTACCCGGCAGGAAGGGATGTGAAGAAAGATAAATGAAGGGCTTGATTCAAATTTCACCAGCCTTCAGGGAGCCTAGTGACAGTGTCTGACCAACCAGTTGTAGTAGAAAAAAGGCAGGTTCAGAGTGGGAATTTCTGGGTCCTAGTGTCTTCTCAGGGACAATTCATCTCTCCACGTCTGGATTTTCTTCTCTCAACATTGGGGAGAGGAGTGTCTTCCCTCCAGGGCTACTTGTTATTGGTATCAAATGAAACAGCTGTGAATGCTTTGAAAGATTCAAAGAATCATAGAGAAAGCATTTTACATATGGCTGTTAATTACTATTTTTTATTATTTGCTGATCTCAGATACATAGGATTGCATTACTTCTACTCCTTTGTTTTTGAAATGTTATCATCACCAAGGCAATTTTTCTTATTTATTCTTTATTCTTTTTAGTCCTGGTTCTTCATCCCTGTTCTGTGCCTACCACCACCGCTTCAAAGAACTACTTTAATGTGTTGAATGTGTTTAGAAAGGACATACACATACTCACAAATGAAGGTGTCTCATCTGCATGGAGTTGTAATTTATACATGAATAGCATTGTCTTTTAGGGTTCCCAGACCCAGTTCCAACATGGGGGGGGGATTGTACCCACAGGATACCAAGCGATCATCCCACATCAGTATCAGATTCCACAGGTTAAGGGTTCAGTCCCACAAGACTGCCCCCTACTCCACTTCAGAGGTCAGCTGCAAGCCCCTGGCACTACCTGTGCATCTGACCAACTGCCTACATACAGACTGGAGTGTCTAATGACCTCCTTAAGTTCAATTAATTTGTTAGAGTGACTTATAGAACTCAGAGAAACACTTCCTTATGTTTACCAGTTCATTAAAGGATATGATCAAGACTGCAAATCAACAGCCAGATGAAGGGATGCATAAGGCAAGGTATGGGGAAAGGGTGCAGAGTTTCCAAGACCTCTCCAGGCATTCCACTCTCCCCAGGCTCCATGTGTTCACCAACCTGGACGCTCTCGGAACCCAGATCTCTTGGGTTTTTACGGAGGTTTCCTTGCATAACCATGATTGGCCAAGTCATTGGCCCTTGGGTGATTGAACGTCTTATCCCTCTCTCTTCCCTAGAGGTCAGGGTGGGACAGAAAGTTCTAACCCGCTAATCACACGGTTGGTGCTCCTGGCAACCAGCCCCTGCCCTTGGGTGGGGTCCAAAATTCACCTTTATTAACATAACAAAATACATAGTTTTATCCTTATTACTGGAAATTCCAAGGGTTTTAGGAGCTGTGTGCCAAGAACCATGACCAAATTCATATGAAAAATACATCTTGGTTGTCTGAATGACCAAATACATATTATAAGTCACAATATCGTACATCATTTTACAGATCTCATTTTGTTTCTTTTACCACCCATCTCTATGTTTCTAAGGATCTGTGCTTCTACCCATACATCTAGTTAATCACTTAGAATTGTCACATAGCACCTCAGAATATTCATTCACTCATTGTTCACTTTGAACAATTAACTCTCTGAGTGAAAGGCCTTATCACTGTCTCCAACTCCTGGCCACATCAAATAAAAGCAATGATTACTTTTGTGCACTGCTCCTAAGAATGTTTTTTGGAGAAGAGGTGCCCGAGTGGCTCAGTCGGTTAAACCACTGCCTTTGGCTCAGGTCATGATCTAGGAGTCCCAAGATGGAGCCCCAGGTCGGGCTCTCTGTCTAGTGAGGGGGAATCTGCTTCTCTCTCTCCCTTTGCCCCTACCCTGCTCCTGCACTCCCACTCTCTCTCTCTCCCTCTCAAATAAATAAATAAGTAAAATTAAAAAAAAAAAAAAAGAATGTTTTTAGAATATAGGCCTAGGAACTGAATTGAGCAAAGGACAAGAACAAGCAATTTTTTAAAAAGATTTTATTTATTTATTTATTTTTTTTTGAGAGAGTGTGAAAGAGAGCGTGAGCAGGAGGGAGGGGCAGACAGAGGGGGGAAGCAGACTCCCCACTGAACTGGGGGCCCTAGGCAGGGCTCTATCCCAGGACCCCGAGATCATGACCCAAGCCAAAGGCAGACCCTTAACTGACTGAGCCTCCTTGGCACCCCAGAACAAGCAATTTCCAGAAGAGCAAAACCCAAAGGACTAGCAAGCATATGAAGTTTTGCTCAAATGTATTAGTAATCAGAATAATATGAATCAAAACAAATGAGCTATCACTTAACATATTTTAGACTGGCCATAATTAGACAACTTGGAAATGTCAAGTGTAGGTAGAGATGAGGAATATAATTGCCCTTATTCACTGCTGGTGGGGAGTGATGGGGAGAGGCAATAGGCATAGTGGTTCAAGAGAGCCATTTGACCAGTATATAGCCAAATTCAGACACACAGAGTTTCAGATAGTTATTATTTTTTATGATTTCCTCGGCATTAAAAATAATTTTCAAGGGCACCTAGATGTCTCAGTCGGTTAAGCATCTGCCTTTGGCTCCAGTCATGATCTCAGGGTCCTGGGATCAAGCCTTGTCCTGGCGGGGGTGGGGGTCCCTGCTCAGCAGGGAGTCTGCTTCCCCTTCTCCCTCTGCCCCTCCCTCTATGTGTGCACTCTCCATCTCTCTCCCAAATAAATAAATAAAATCTTAAAAAAAAATAGTAAACACCTACTTTTCTCATTCAAAAATAATTATTCAAGACCTACTAATCTAATTCCACATAGCTCTGCAGGTGCTAGAGCTGCAAGAGTGTATAGCTCAAACATGGTCCTTGCTTTCAGGGAACTTAAGACACAGTGGGAAATGCTAGATCATCTCTGTATTACCAGGACCTAGCAGGGTACCTGGCTCACTCCAGCTCACTGAATGTCTGCTTAATGAATGAACAAGGAGCAGCAGATATTAACCACACCACTGCTTTCCAATCTTACCATGAGTATGGATTAACTTTCAGCTCTAAGACAGTCCCTCAGGCAAGGCTGGTACTTTTCACTCTAACTTACTCTTGGCCTCCTGGGTGACCCTTAAACCTACCTCTCCCACCTTACCCACCACCCCCTTGAAGTTATCTGCAACTAACATTACTTATCTTCCAAACACTTGGCTAAGCTTCTTTACTCCCTAATATACATTCAGTGATGTAGATACTATTACTATGCTTCTTTTCTGGATGAAGAAACAGAAGCTTGAGCAGGGCTGAAAGATGCCCAAGATCACACAGCTTTTTGGGTTCAGGCTGAGCTCTGCCCCAGATCGTATTCTGCTCCATGGCTGAATCCTTGCCAGTGTGTTTTGGGTGGGTGGGTGGTGGGATGTGCCTTAGTTTGGGCTGCTGTAACAAAACCCCACGGATTAGGTGGCTGGGGAGGGCCTTCTTGGGGTCACAGACTTCTATGTGCATCCTCACATGGCGGAAGGGGCAGGGAGCTCTCTCAGGCCTCTTTTGTAAGGGCCTTAATCCAATCACTTCCCCCAAATCAGCCTAATCACCTCCCACCACATTGGGCATTAAGATTTCAACATATGAAATTAGAGGGGACGTGGACAGTCAGACCACAGCAGGGAGCATTAACCTTTGTGGTAGGACCTATCACCTTCATATAGATGCAGAATGTGCTTGGCAGATAACCTGCTAAATGAAAATGGCATTTATAACTGTCTGTTAAGGCATTAGTTTTCACCCCAAGGTCTGGTTCGAGAATCACCAACACCAGCCTCCTGCCCTCCCCCTCCATCAGCAGAAAGTGCTCATTAGAATGGAACCCCAAAGCTTTGCCTTAGCTCCTCCCAGGAACCTCAACCTGTTCCCTCCCAAGTGGTTCTGACCAAGGGTTGAAAAGATTTATGGCATCCTCTAGCTGTTGACAGTGTTTCCCTATTGATCCTGCTTCCGGAGCTCTGCTCAGAAGACAGGGAGTGAGCAAAATGCTAAATTTTTGCCAGGCTCACTGTGAAATCAGCTAGACAACCCAAACCTCCTTTGGGATCTGGAGCCGAAGACGGAGACCCACTGAGTCACACACGGTTCCTTCTGATCCGTAGTGGCAAATTATCCCTTCCTTCAGTCAGTGCCTCAAGAGCAAATTTACAGGTTTAATTCAAGGTCTTTGCTTGAAGGTTTCACTGTTGCCTCTCTCTTGAGACATTTATCCACCATGGCATCACCACACCTCACCGTACATCCACTAATATCCCTTTCACACTGCTGGCTGGGATCAGTCTAAAACATGTTTATATTTTCTATCAGCCTTTAAACTCTGAGGCCCGGGACTGCACAGCTCCAGCACTTAAAACAGGGTCTGCTGTGGGTAATGTTGAATGAAAGAATGACACACATACTGGTCAATTTTCACAGCAGGAACTAAGACTATGAGAAACTACTACTACTGTGGATGAGCTAGAAATGCCAGATTTCAGTTCCATAATTCTGGAGAGCAGGAACATCACTTGTTTCATGCTTAGAGACAAGAGACCTTATCCGGGTGCCTGGGTGGCTCAGTTGGTTAAGCAACTGCCTTCGGCTCAGGTCAAGATCCTGGAATCCTGGGATCGAGTCATGCATTGGGCTCCCTGCTCAGCAGGGAGTCTGCTTCTCCCTCTGACCTCCCCCTTCTCATGCTCTCTTTCTCTTTCATTCTCTCTCTCAAATAAAAAATAAATAAAAAATAAGTAAATAAATAAAAAGAAAATGTGGCACGAAATAAAAAAAAAGAGAGAGAGAGAGAGATCCTATCCATGGGACAAAAACAGATCAGGGAGAGCCAAATATATGTCCGTATATCACCCCTCCCTGTGATCATGTCTATGAGAGATATTAGTTGTTCAAGGCATCCTGTTTCACGGAGAATCCAGGCAGCCTTTATAAACCATGAGAGATGAAATCTGTGTCATCCTTTGGCTAGAAAGAGTTTGGCACGTCATGCTTTCCACCACAGTTTATACAAAGCCATGGTTCTCAGAGTCTAATTGGAAAAAAAGTGCTTTCACATATAAAAAAGTATTAAATAATACTACAATGCTCCAGGATAGCTTATTCATTCATTTAACAAAAATCTATTATGCATCTAATAATGCCAGCTGCTATATGAAATGCTGGAGATATATGAAAATGAAGAGCATGACCTTCCTGCTTCCAAGGAGTTTGTAGTGCAATGGAGGACATGGAACATGCACTTAATATGTAATGTGGTAAGCTGGTATTGAAAGTGTGGGGCACTATGTGGACCAGAAATGGCCTTGAGAGATCTAGGAAGGACCCAGAGAAAGGGCACTGCATTAGTTTCTTGATTACCACTAATTAGAGACTTAAAACAACAGAAATCTATTCTTTCACAGTTCTAGAAGCTGAAAGTCCAAAGTCAGGACCATACTTCTTCCAGAAGCTCTGAAGGGAAAACCCTTTCTTTGCCTCTTCCAGCTGCCAGTGGCTGCCAGCCTTCCGTGACTTGTGGCCTTGGCACTCCAATCTTCAAGGTCAGCATCTTCAAGCCTCTCTCTGCTCTGTTCTCTCATCGCTGTCTCCTTTGTGTGTGTGTCAAATCTCCCACTGTCTCAACCTTATAAAGATACAGGTGTGGCATTTAAGGCCTAACCCAAATGATCCAAGACCCTTAGTTCAATCACATCTGCTGTCTTCTGTTTGCCATATAAAGTACCAATCACAGATTCCAGGGGTTAGGATTCCAGGGGTTAGGATATTTTGGGGGGCATCTTTCAGCTTCCCACAGCACCCAGTACTTGAACTGTGTTTGGTACTTACAGGCACTCAGTAAATGTTTCATGCATCAGTAAAGTTGCAGCTAATCTGAGAACCTAAGAATGAGTATGGAGAGAATTGCATACTCTTGCACAGAGAGGAACTAAGAAAAGAATCAAGAGGAGGGGTCAAAAGGCCATGTAGCCTGCCAGGCCCGGGGACTCCACAAGCTGCAGGTGTCCCTGGGCATCCCTGGCACCACCCTCACCGTGGAGCCCCCCAGAGCTGAACTCACAATCTAAGCTGAGCCAGTGGCCTAGAGTCAGCTGGCAGGCATCCTGGAGGTGGTGGGCGTCCTGGAAGTGGTGGTGCTGGGGGCAACCTGATGTGCAGCCTGGCCTTGGCAGATAGCAGCATGACAGGACAGGGGCAGGGGGGAAGGTGGCAGAGGGGGTAAGGGTGTATAGGAACTGGCAGAGACAGTGTTGGCAGTCCAGCTCCCTGCCCAGGTGCTGGTGACCCAGGGCCCCATGTCTACCTTCAGGGCTGCAAGTGAAGGCCCCAGGCTGCGGACCAGGAGAGCCCAGTGAGGCACCAAGGGAAGGTCATTGTCAAAGAAGACCACGAGAAGCTAGGGAAGTGCCTTGACATAGAGGAGTGAATTCTGGGGCAGCTCACTCACCTCTACAACTTCCAGGAAGAGATCCCAGAATTAGAATTTGATGTAGATGAACTCTTGAATGTGGAGAGTGATAATACCATGTCTGCCAGGGGCAAGGAGCAGCTGGGTGACTGTGATAAACCCATTGGGGCCTTCCTTGGACAAGACCTGGGGAATGCAGAACTGAGCACACCCCAGAAGAAGGAAGGGTCCGTGACCAAGCAGACCAGGGGCTCCCCCAGGACCATCGCTGTCCCTCCCCTCCTCAGCACTGGTAACAACAGCAAATACCAGGGTGCCTTGAGCCAAGCCATGGGCCATGAACAGGCCTCCTTGTGCATCTGGCCTAGGGTCCTCCTCCCTACCCCCTCAGTTTCTATTTTGGGTTTGTTTTATTTCAAATTGTTATTAAGCTGATGGAACTTAAAAAAAAAAAAAAAAAGGAGGAGCTGGGGAAAGAAGCAGGAAGACCAGAAGTTCAAACAGATTCAGGTGGACACCAAAGTGGAGCAGGCAGGAGGTAGGAAGCAGGGCTGGAGACAATGGTGGGCAAATGCAAAATACCAAGAAGGAAAGTCAAGGCCAGTGTAGATTAACCTATATAAAATAGAAAGTTCACCATGCAGTTTAGGCATGACTTTCACCCCTTTGCTGAGCGAGGACAATTGTGGGGAGAGTGCTCAGGACTCTGTGATGCCATGGGCTCCACAGTTTCCTACCTGTCCCTTGTGCCTGTGGTGCCCTTGCCCCACAGCTTCCTTGCAAATCCCTACTCACCTTTCTGGTCTCTGTCCATGAGTCTGTTCCTGATTCCGACTTTCTTATCACCCTGCTCCCTTCCCACAGAGCCCAGGGTAGCCAATGGGAGAGGGGAGCAGCAGCAGCATGGTGGGCTGTAGGGGAATGGAAGCTCTGCCGTGACAGAAGCTTCACAGGGCAAGGATTTTGCCTATTTTCTTCACTGTGGTGTGCCTATTGCCTGAAACAGTGCCTGGCACATAGTAGACACATCCTTGTCCACAAAATCAGGATACTAGTATCTGCCTCATGGGATTGTTCTGGAGTGTAGAAGAGTTAATATGGGTAAAACGTTTATTATTTTTTATTATTTTTAAAATTAAAAAAAAATAATTTTTTTATTAACATATGATGTATTATTAGCCGCAGGGGTACAGGTCTGTGAATCACCAGGTTTACACTTCACAGCACTCTCCATAGCACATACCCTCCCCAGTGTCCATAACTCAACCACCCTCTCCCTACCCCCCTACCCCCGGCAACCCTCAGTTTGTTTTGTGAGATTAAGAGTCTTTTATGGGGGGCGTCTAGGTGGCTTAGTCGTTAAGCACCTGCCTTTAGCTCAGGTCATGATCCCAGGGTCCTGGGATCAAGCCCAGAATCGGGCTCCCTGCTCACTGGGAGGCCTGCTTCTCCCTCTGCCTGCTGCTCCCCCTACTTGTACGCTCTCTCTCTTTAAAAAAAAAAAAAAAAAGAAAAAGAGTCTCTTATGGTTTGTCTCCTTCCCAATCCCATCTTGTTTCATTTATTCCTTTCCTACCCCTCAAACCCCCCACGTTATCTCTCGACTTCCTCATATCAGGGAGATCATATGATAATTGTCTTTCTCTGATTGACTTCTTTCTTTTTAAAGATTTTATTTATTTATTTGACAGAGAGGGATCACAAGTAGGTGGAGAGAGAGGGGGGAAAGCAGGCTCCGTGATGAGCAGAGAGCCCGATGTGGGGCTTGATCCCAGGACCCTGAGATCATGACCTGAGCCGAAGGCAGAGGCTTAACCCACTGAGCCACCCAGGTACCACTGATTGACTTATTTCGCTACACATAATACCCTCTAGTTCCATCCACATCTACGCAAATGGCAAGATTTCATTTCTTTTGATGGCTGCATAGTTTTCCAATATATATATATGTGTGTGTGTGTGTGTGTGTGTGTGTGTGTGTGTAAATTCGGGTGCACATGCCCCTTTGGATCACTATGTTTGTATCTTTAGCGTAAATACCCAGTAGTGCAATTGCTGGGTCATAGGGTAGCTCTATTTTCAACTTTTTGAGGAATTCCATGCTGTTTTCCAGAGTGGTTGCACCAGCTTGCATTCCCACCAACAGTGTAGGAGGGCTCCCCTTTCTCTGCATCCTCGCCAGCATCTGTCATTCCCTGACTTAATTTTAGCCATTCTGACTGGTGTGAGGTGGTATCTCATTGTGGTTTTGATTTGTATTTCCCTGATGCCAAATGATGTGGAGCATTTTTTCATGTGTCTGTTGGCCATCTGGATGTCTTCTTTGCAGAAATGTCTGTTCATGTCCTTTGCCCATTTCTCGATTGGATTATTTGTTCTTTGGGTGTTGAATTTGACTATTTTTTTAATTTTTAAAAAAGATTTTATGTATGTATTTGAGAGAGAGAGAGAACACAGAAGGAGAATGAGAGGGAGAAGCAGACTCCACACTGAACAGGGAACCTGATGCAGGGCTCGATCCCAGGACCCTGAGATCATGACCTGAGCTGAAGGCAGACGTTTAACTGACTGAGCCACCCAGGTGCCCCTGAGCGAAATGTTTAGAATTGTGTCTGGCCTAGAGATATTTTTCAAATCTATACTACAGAGGTACTCAGAGGTTCCCCAAAGTTCGGGAAATATTTAATCTTAAAATATATTCTAAACTATTTTTAAAACTGCAACTTACAAGAGGATACACATGTGTCCTGTAGCAGAATCAACACCCAACAAAACACCAGTGCTTCCCTTTGCTGCCCTCTTATTAACTTTAAGATCAGTACATGATATTATCTAAATTTTCAATTTAGAGCTCTTCTAGCAAAATAACTATTAATTCACTCTGTTGGGTTTCTAGGAAGATGTTTTGCTTGAACACAAGGTCCATCCCCTGGGGGAGATGCTGGCAACCACTCTCAACCAATTCCATTAATACAGTGATAAGATTTGATTCTATATGTTTCCAAACATATAAAAAGAAGGTAGTAAAGTTTGCCTTATTTGAGGCAATGTCCTTGTTCCGGCCCAAAGGAAGAGGGAAGGGTTATGATTTGTTCAATCACCAGCGTCTTTCCCCTTGTGTCCTACTGTGGTTACAAACTGTGAGGCATCAACATGGTGTCGGTTATCAGCTCTGGAGGCTCACTTAGGGGAAAGAGAGTTGTGCCAGAGATGGAAAACTGACAGAATGTTCTTTTAAAATGGATAGCTCGGCTGGGCCCCTCAAGCTATTTTTTAATTGTTCTTCATTCCAGCAATGATAATTAACAATATACCATGTGGTGGGTATTGTGCCAGGTGCCAAGGTTGTGGTCACGGTGGAAGCAAGATAGACAAGTTCCCACTGTGATTGAGCATGGAGCTCTTGTGGGGTGGGGTGGGATGAAAACATCACAGAGGAGGAAGTGTGAGAAGTTCTCTACTAAAGGTAGTGCTCCCCTGTGAGAACTAAAGTAAGTCACTTAGGTCTAGAAGAAACTTCCTTGGGCTTTCAGAGGAAGAGAGACTTAAGTTGAGACCTGAACAATATGTAGGAGGAGTTGGTTTAGTGAAAAGAAAGTGTGGGGAGGCCAGGGGGAGAAAAATATTCCTTCAGAGAGAAGGCCATCCATGAAGGTGTCGAGGCTGGAGACAGCAAATCATACTTGCAGAATGGCAAGAAATTTAACATACCTGGACCATAGAGCTGGGATTTTCACCATCATCAACAGCCCTTATTTTTCAAACATGCTCACTGGTTTATCACTTAATGTATTTCTTGGCCTTTAATTTCTTTTTTAATTTCACCTCTCTCTTTTGATTGTTGCTTGCCCCAATACAATAGCCACTTTTCCAGATGGTCGCTACTCTTTGCCATATGTCCAATGTACCTTCAACTTTTTGATGTTCTCCAGCATCCCTTACTCGGCTTTCCCATTGTGGTATAAATGACACCTTCCTGTCTGGTGGCTGCCCAAAAGTTTTTCTCATCTGCCTCTCCTGGGACTCAAGTTTCACACTCACAGATAACAATCTTCAAAGAGAGATTGACTCAGTGTAATAAACTCTCCAGCTTGGGCTTTACAAAATGAAGTGATGTCTTTGATCCCTTTCTGGGTGCCCCTTGGAATGAAATAAACTCTTTGAAGTTTGGCACACCTAGAAATGACAAAACAGGACCATAGGAATTACAAGGTTAAGACGAAGAGGGTGCTCCATGCCGGTTATTTTGTTAAATAATAGATTTGAGAAGATGATCCAAGAACCTAGGTTTAGGCTGTCAAAATTAGCATCAGAAACTAGATGATGATTCAAGCTGAAAGATCTTCCCCCACTATCCTGGCTCTGTGCAACTGGGTAGCAATCCCAAACCATTACACATACTCCCCCTAAGAACTTTCCAGAATGTATTCCAGATGCCATACAAATCAATATTCAGATTCATTTCTCGCAGTCCTCAAGCACACACTATTTGCCTTCTAGAATTACACCTGGTAATGCACTGGCCTCTCTGCTAAGCGTTATGTGACCCATGTGCAAATAGCAGTGCCATCTGAGCACCAACACACCAGCACTGAAACCATATGATTCACACCACGAGGGAAAGGAATCCAAAAATGCCAAGTTTACTTTGTAATCATGTCCACCGAGCAGGGATGGTTAAGGGTTGCTCTGGGGCCTGGAAGCTAGCCCCAACAGCCCAATCTACCCTGTTTCTTCACTAAATCAACTACATGTGCTGAAGAGCGGTTAAAGCATGTGCTAATTAACTATCCTCCAGATGAGGATCATAACCAGCCTCAAACAGGAAGTGTTATTACCCTGTGCTCAATTCTAGCACTTTGAGTTGCCAGTAGGTGGCAGAAATTCAAAAAAATTTATAATTCTGTTTTCTTTTAAAGAAAGGTCTAAGTGTGTCGAACCCAATCACCAATAGACTTGTCACATCTGTATGAGATTAGAAGTGGTGAAAGACATGTTTGCAAGGCTGATGGATAACCAACTTTGATTTACCATATTTTTAAGTAATTTTGGCAATTTCCCCTGAGGGTGTGAATAAACCCTGTGATGCAAATCATTTGATCCATTGTATTATTTTTACAACTCTTCATAAGGAATTGCTCTGTATTGCATGGATTTTATTCTCTAGCCAAATGGAGTCTTGGATCTTTTCTCACTCTGTCTACTCTCACCACCCTTGAATTTTGAAATATTATAGTTCAAAGTTTTCCAAAGAGGATGAAGTGGCAGCTTTTGATGAACCTTCCCTTCTTAGTCTACAACCAATAGTCCAGTAGATGTTAAGTTTCTTTTACCCCTTAAAAGTAGTTTTTCTTTTAAACACACAGTTTTAATATGCATTCAGTGGGCAGAATTATGTGGAAATAAGAACTAGAGATGTGAAAAAATAAAATTTCAAGTCAATGGAGAAAAAAAGTCTGAAATAAATATTTTAAATTAAGATCTGCAAGATAGGATTTATAGAGTTTCAAGTTGGGCCATTTGAAAGCATCAGGAAACACACAACACATGAGATATCCTAAAAAGTTTCCCTTCTTGTAGAACCTGGGAGAAAAACTAAGTTTTTGTATGGTTAATTTTTTGAAAGACAAATCCAACAATACCCAGAAGCCTCTTAGAGGTTTTAGAAGACTAATGGGCTCTGTCAGTAACTTTAAAATTCTTTAGGAAAGACTGCCATAGAAATACAAAGCATCCTGGTTATTAAGGATGACTTTCTGGTGATACCAAGGAATCAAGTCACAGTTACAAAAAAGTACATATTTTTTTCCATGTTATTAGCTTTTTCCCTCCCCTCTGATAGACAGAGAGGCAAGACCCAACTTAATTTCACTTCAAACAGATACTGAATTTCTCTCCACCAGCTCTGGTGAGATCATCTCCAAGCCAGCCTCTCCACTTGGTGGTTCTGTCCCTGGGTGATCTGCCAATAACCACACAAGTTTGTCACTGTGGTTGTTCTTTAGGTTTGGAAGCAAAGAAAGAGGTGGGTGGGGACCCAGCCCAGATTGCCTAAACTGCTATTACTCATACCCGAGGCCAATTGTTTTCAAATGTGGGTCCCAAACCAGCAATAGCAATATCACCTGAGAATTTGTTAGAAATACAAATTTTTAGACTCTCCTTAAACCTACTGAATCAAAAACTCTGAGGGTGGAACCCAGCAGTCAGAAGCTTTCCAGGTGCTCCTGATACACACTTAAGTTTGAATCTTCAACAGAGTAGAAGCCCATTGTACCCAAGATTTAGGCCTTCTCCTGGAAGTTATAAAGTGCACCCCTCGGTATCAATGGACAAAGAAGGAGGACCTTGGAACCTCATTGGTCATTATCAGTATAAGAAAATGATTTGTTTTATTCTGTGAGTGGAATTATTTTTCCATAGCTGATTTTATTTTCTGAAAATAAGTATGGCATATCACGAGAGAATGGTCTCTATCACCTGTTAGCTGTGCAACATTGAGCAAATTATATATTTGTGCTGCAGGTTCCACATCTGTAAAGTGAAGCAATACCAATTCTACTTTTCTGGATTGTAAGAATTAAATGAGGTAATGCTTGAAAAGTGTAAAAAGTAGTGCCTGATACATGACAGCTACATAATAAATGTTAGGTATTATCATTTTCATGATCCTTCAAAATCAAACTCTCTTGTCACCCAGTGTCAAGGTCTTTCTGCCTTTGTCATTCTGTTGATTGATCCTTTATCTGTGCTATGACAATATTTCATCCCTAGCATGTACACATTTATCTAGGTCATGTGCCACCCATTTTAGTAGAAAAGGAGTGGTTCTCCAACTGAAAATCAGGGTACCAGTACTAGAAGAAAGGGGTGGGGATTCCAAGTAGGAAAACTCAACAAATGTCTCTTATAGGCACTATACTCAGTCTTTGCAACTCCTTGGTTATTCTGAAAAACCAAGTAAAACTAAAAGCAGTCATTGATATAGTAATATTGCAAGTGTTAGCTACATGAATATCCAATGGCTACCTAAATTTTGATAAAAAGTGAGCCATATGGTATGTGTTACAATTATATTTTTTCCGTGTATAATAGGTGTCAGAAGAAATTATGAAAGACTTTGAAATGATCAAAACAAGATTACTTCATGAAGCTGTTCTATCTAGGCTTTCATACTCTTTCATTTCTTTGCCTTTCATTGTCTTTGACCTTTTTAAAAATAATTCTATAAATTGCAGAAAACTAATAGTAATGCATATTACCATTATTCATAGAAACACATATGGTTATGTATGGTGGAGTGCTGTGGTAAACAGACTCTAAGATGATTTCCCAATGACCATGAGTGTGGGCAGAAGATGTGGATGAGATATCACTCCCTTGAGTGTGGGCAGAAGATGTGGATGAGATATCACTCCTGTGACTATGGTATATTACATGGGAAAGGGAGATTATTTGAGATTATTGAGTCAAATCTAATCCCATGAGCCCTAATTTCATGAGCCCTTAAGGTAGAGGGTTTTCTCCAGCTAGGGGCAGAAGAAGAAATTAGAGAGATTCAAAACACCAGAAGGATTTGATATACAATTGCTGGCTTTGAAGTTGTGCAAAGAACATATGAAAGAATCAGGGAAGGGTTTCTAGTTGTTGATAGCAATCCCAGTCAACAGCCAGCAAGGAAATGGGGTCCTCAGTTCTATAGCTGTATGGAATTAAATTTAGCTAGCAATCTGAAAGAGCCTGGGAGCAGATTCCTTAGAATATCCACAGAAGAGTCCAACCCAATCTACATCTTGATCTTGGCCTTGTAAGACTAACCAGAGAACTCAGTTGAGCCCACCCAGAGTTCTGACTGCAGAACTACATGAGATCATAAATGTATGTTGTTTTGAGCTGTGAAATTTGTGGTGATTTGTTACATAGCAATAGAAAATTAATATTAATGCAACTGATTGCTGCTCTATAAATAGATCATGTTGCTTCTCTTGGTAAATTCATTTTAGAATTCCTTTTTCCTTATATATGATTCTGCTCTTTAAATTTACCCTTTGTGTCAGTCGTGCCGGTTTTCTCCTAAAGAGATGAATTAAATAAAACCTTTGACACATGTTCATTTTGTATTTGTATTCCAGTCATAATTGTGTCTTTTGGGAATTTTAAGAAAATTACCCTTTAACACTGGAATGGACAATTTTGTTTTGGTTTGGTTTGTTATTTACTGTGCATCTTGTTACTCATTCAGTCTAAAATTTTCTTTCTTTCTAAAACTTTGTGCAATATGGTAAGTCACACCAGATAGTCTATCCACTGCCCCTACCCCCAACACTTCCTAGAGCCTTCAATCCTGCTTCTCATTTGGGACTGAATATCCTCTAAACCCGCAGAACTGTCATCCTGGAACTTCTCTTTATCACCACTCTGTGAATTGCTGTCACTTCTCTCCTTTTTCTTATCCCTTTCCTTGGATATTTTTCTTTGATTATGCCCTCATTTTGTTGGAGAGCATCCTTCAGTAGCTCCCTGAAAAAGGATGCATGAAAGATAAACAGATTTTTCTTCTACTTTTATTTGACTATGATATAATTCTGTGTTGGAATCATTTTTCCTTGAAATTTTGAAGGCATTATTCATTTGTGGTTTAGCTTTTAATCCTACTCTAGGAAGTCTTATGCTATTTTGAATCCAACTTTTATATGTAGCTAGTTCTCATTGCCCCTCTCTGAACTCTTCCAAGGACTTTAGAATCTATTTTTGGTCTGGGATGTAATGGAATTTCTTAATGATGTGCCTAGATGTGGGTCATTTTAAATTCCAAATACTGGCTAATGGATGGGTCCTTTCAATACATAACTTCAGACTATGTCATACCTGACTCTCAGCAGCAAGCAGTATAACTGGCCACTCTCTCTTTCCTGAAACACTCCTGCATTTGACTTGGTTAATGCCTCAATCTTACAGTTTTCTTCTTAGCTTTCTGATGGTTCCAATTTGATACCCTTTCTATTTTGTATTTTGGGCTCTTTGTTTTTCCTTATCTTTAGTATTTTCCTGGGTACAACCAGTTCCATTCATGGCTTTGAATGCCATTAACATGACAACCAGGCCCAAACACATATCTCCAGCAGACTTTTCAGCTCCAGATCATATGTGCAGTAACCTAGTCAACACCTTACATTTCAAACTTAATATGTCTAAAGCTAAACTTTTATCTTCTTACATCTGTTCCCCAGGTCCCTGCTTCCCCCAACCAAGTGGCCTCCATCTTTAACACCATGCCTGGGAAACAGAAACTGGAATCATCTCCCATTCCTTCCTTCCCCTTATCATTACATTCAATTCCACACAACTTCTGCATCTTCTACCTGTAGAACATCTCTTGAATCAATCCTCTTTCCTCTTTCTCCATGGCCACCTTCCATCACTGATTTCCTGGTGGCTCTGGTAGTTTCCTCATTGATCTCTTTACATCTGTTCTTTCTCCAACTCATACATTCTCCAAATAGTAGTTTGATCAGGTTTTAAGGTCAAATCTAATCATACTATTTGTCTGGTTATAATTCCTCAATAGTGTCAGAATGCACCTAGAACAAAATTCAGTGTTCTTAAGGGACCTCTACAGCTCAAATGTTCTAGTCCCTACCTATCTCTCTAGAACCATGGATGCCACTCTCTCCTTCCTCACTTTGCTCCAGACACACTGGTTTAGTTTATGTGTCAAAAGTGCCAACTTTTTCAACCTCAGAGCCTTTTCCTGGAATATTTCATTCCTTTCCTTTACACAGTTCTTACTCATTGCTCAGGACTCGGCATAAAGTCACCTTCCAGAAAGGCTGTATCTGACCACTGTAGCATATATAAAGGCCCTCTTTCCTTCTTTCATTCCTTTTTATTATAATACCTACCAAAATTGTGTAGAATTTGTGTAATCTATTTTTTTCCTATTTGTCTTTTTCACTAAAATTGTGGATTTCAAACAAGCAAAAACTATGTCTTCTATTCCTAACACCCAGCATGGAGCCTCCTTTGTTTAATAAATGCCTATTAATTTGGAATTTTAGTAACCTGACTCCAGTCCTGGTCCCTCTACTAATTGTGCAAATTTGGGCAAGTTACTTAGCCTTTCTTGGCCATAGTTTGTTTAACTGTAAAATGAGGATAATATTATCTACTTCACAGAGCTGTTACAAAAAATTAAATGAGGGAATCCATGAAAAATGTTTTCCCAAGTCTCTGGCACATATTAAATGCTCAGTAATTTTAGATGAAAATAATAACAATGTTGAGAGGTTATAATTTCAGATCTAAGAGTTAGAAAAATAAGATGAAAAGTTAAATAAAGGATTTCAATTTTTCTACATGTCTTAGTCCATTTGGGCTGCTACAAAAAAATAGCATAGATAATACAATGAATATTTTTTTTCACAGTTCCAAAGGCTAGAAGTCCAATATTGAGGTACTAGCTTTCTGGTTTACAGATGGTTGTCAACTTAATGTGTCCTCACATGGTAGAAAGGGTGAGAGTGTTCTCTGGGGTCTCTTTTATGAATGCACTAATCCCCCTCATGAGGACTCCATCCTCATGACCCAATCACCTTCCAAATGCCCTACCTCCTAATACCTTCACATTAAGGATTAGGATTTTAACATATGAATTAGGGGTGGGGGCAGGGAAGGTGGGCACAAATATTCAGTCCACAATACCACATAAAGCTACATAAACTGCTCAACTCTATTGTATATAATGATAATATTAAGTACCTAGCTATCCCACTGTCTGTGTTCCATGAATGGGTGAATACAGAAGACAGTGTTGTTTTCTACCCAAAATTAATTTCTTTGTTTGGTTCTTACTAATAAAACATTCCTTTTTTTCCCTCCAGAGATTTATCCTCTCTGGACAACCATATGCCTCAGTCAAGCCAATTGTGGGAGTCCCGCTCAGCTTGGCAGTGACTAATTTAGAGTGGGCATATAGTTTAGTTTTCAAGGTAAGAGACCTGCTTGGGGTTGGGGAGAGGCTGGGAAAATGTTTCCCATTTTTAAGAAGGTGTACAAGAATAAACAGTCCTCTGCTGACTCTGGACCCTGAATGTGACATCCATAACATCCATTATGGATGTGACATCACATACATAATGTGGCAGCCATGTTCTGATCCCAAGGGAAACTGACCTTAGGGAAAAGCTGCTACAGAGCAGAGAGGTAGAAAGATGGGTCTCTTCTTTTCTTTCCTTTTTAAAGATTGGTCTTTGATAACATCTTTCAATTATGTTATAGCAACCTGAGACTTAGCCTCTTTCTCTTCTGGGTTTCTGGCTATAGGAGACAATTTCCCCTAAGATTTAGGCCTGAGTCAGGGGATGATGTTACATGAAGCCCAAAATATCCCAACCAGGACCCAATGTCTAGTTTTTCATTAGAGACTTGTGTGACCTGAGGGCCATGAGACTTCTGATCACCCTTCCAACTTTGAGATAACATAATGACATTTAGTCATTTGTTAGACAAAAATTACTCCAGCAGGTGAAGAAGGGGGAGTTTGAAAACACTTTTGCCAGTAAACAGAACTCCACATTTGAGTGTTCATAAGTGGGTGGAGTGATGCAAACTCCCGACTCCTAGTTGCAGGACTGCGGCACAATGACTCCAGTGAATAGACTCTTGTTTCCACAACATTATTCTTCCACAGCCTTGCCAGATGGAAAACATCATGTGTTTTTCCTCTAGAGATAGGGGATCAATTCATTTTCCAGTGTATTCAAAAGAACATTCATTGTTTTGGTTCTTTTTGACCCTGTTTTGGATGACTTTTATTACTTATCCCAGAACTCAGAGGTCCCAGAAGATACTAAAATGAAAGTCTTAAGCTGATCTGAAAGGCATCAAACAAAGGTCTGTTAGGCACTGGCAGGAGAGGTGGTCTGAAGATTTCCTTGTTCAGAAGACATTTATCATGCAATTTCTTACTCTGTGCCTATGCCTGTGTTAGGTCTGGGGAACACTGGAGAGTAGTTTAGTGGCATTGCATTTATGTCAAACTAGGTTCTAAAGTTAACACCTAAGACAAAATTGCATGCAGTAAAAGTACTCTTGAAAAAGTCCTTGAATAATTGACATAGAAGGTACATGGTTTGCTCTATACAACCGTACATATGTATGTCTGTGTATGTCTGTAGAAATGTACAATGTATTTGGGAATCTACAGTAGTATGTAATAAAGAAGGGAATGTGTGAAAAATATACATCTTGGTTGGAACAATACTTGATTAAAACAATACCAAGGCAAGATGTTCATACCATGAAAGGAACTGAGACTATAAAGGGATCAGCTGTTTTTATCTTCCATCTTATGCGCCACTCTGTTATTCCTTTCTTAAAGGAAGTCCATGTAATTACCTGTATATAGTCTCTACACCAGAGGGTTATGGCTGAAAGTTTCTTTATTTTTAAAATACAGAAACCTAGGAAAAAGGCCAGACAACTTGTTCAAACTCACAATGGTTACCGGGGATAGCAAAATCCCATAACCCAATACTGCCATTGGGGTGGACCGGCAGCATAACCAACACCAGGAGGCTGAGTGTGTTTGTGTTAGAAGTTCACATACCTGCGCAGGTGTCCCAGTACTAGGAAGTCATGATGTTTTTGCAGGACACCATGAGAAAATCAATGTGTGAATCTTAAAATGATTAAATCAATAATCTGCTGCCAAATAAGATCTGAAATGCACTGGCAAGCGCCAAAGGCTTAAGAAAACGTTATTCTTTAAACGGCTTCTTTTCTTTTTTCTTTCTCTACCTGTTTTACTGGGTTGTTGGGGAAAAAAAATGACCTTTGGAAATGTTTTCTGTGAATTTCAAAGAATGATAATGTTAATTTTATATTGTTTTAAGAGGCAAGGAAATCCCAGTCCGCAGGCTCTCCTTCATGAAATTGTCAATGAGAATGGTAAGGAGTTGTGAATATAGACATTGCACATGGCCCCTGAAAACTTGAAGATTGCTTGGGTTTGGGGAGAAGGAGGCTGAGATTCTCTAATAGTGATAAGCCCTGAACATTTGTTGATCAGGGCCATGAATGCTGGGACTCTTGAAGGGGGCATTGTAGGTAGAGGAGGGGAGACTACATTTAATGATGAGTCTAGTCCTGCTAAGGAATTTCCCTTGGATAGGCCCAATCAAAATGAAGAATGGGGCCCCCACACGCTAGTGCCTCTAGTTTCTGGGCACTAACTAATGATTGATGGAATGTGGAAACATAATACAAGCCATATATGTAAGCTTAAATGTTCTAGCAGTTGTATTAATAAAAAGCAAAAAGAAGCACATAAAATTAATTTTAAAAATATACTTATATAACCCATTAGATATCCAAAATATTATCATTTTGCAACATGTAATCAATGTAAAAAATATTAATGTGATATTTTACATTTTGTTCTTTTGTACTGAGTCTTTGAAATCCAACATATATTTACACTTACAACACATCTCAGTTAGGACTAACACAGTGTAAGTGCTCAATAGCCACATTCATCTAGTGGCTACTGTGATGGACAGTGCTGACCTAGCAGATAATATCACCTCCTTGAGTCCCATCTGTCTCATCCTGGGTGTATATTTTATAATTATAAGTCCTAGGAAGGCAGGGATTTGGTATATGTCTTCAGCACTGACAATAGTGCTTAGCACATAGTAATGGCATAATAAATACTTGCTGAAGGAACTAATTATTGAATGGCTGTGTATTTTACCTATGAATGGAGAAGACTATACAGCAAGATGACAAGAGTGGTTACTTGGAGGAGGGACAGGCTGGAGAAAGTGATCATAAGAAACTTCATCTGTATGTGTTATGTTTTCACTTTTTATGTATGTTTTCATTTTCATGTGTATTTAGATATTACTTGTGAAATGGAAGATAAAGTACTATTAAGAAAGAAGATAGTTATTATTTACAATTAGAAAAATTGCCAGTAAAAATCAAGAAGAATTAGAAAAGAACCAGGCTTGGGTTTTCACTTCCTGTGACTACTTTGGCAAATTACCACAAACTTAAAGGGCTAAAGACAACACAATTTATTTTCTTATAGTTCTGAAGATCATAAGTCCAACATGGTTCTTACTGAGCTAAAGTGAAGCGACAACAAGGCTACCATCCTTCTGGAGGGTCTTGGTGAAAATCCATGTTCTCACCTTTTCCATCTTCTAGAGATTGCCCACATTCCTTAGTTCTTGGCTGCCTCTCCATCTTCAAAGCTAGTGATCATATCACTCCAACATCTGCTTCTGTCACCATGTCTCTTTCTCTGACCCTCCTGCCTCCCTCTCACTTATGAGGACCCTCGTGATTCTATTGGGTCCACCTGGATAGTCCAAGATAATTGCCCATCTCAGAATGCTTAACTTAGTCACTTCTTCAAAGTCTCTTTTGCCATGTCAGGTAACACATTCACTAGTTCTGCAGACGAAAATGTGGACACGTTTGGGGCTCTTATTCTGCCTATCACAGTTACCAAATCAGACTCAGCTGACAGGCTGCCTATGATATGGAATTGGTTGTGTGCTCTGGAATTCTCCTGTCTGTGGGCTGACAGGAAAGAGACCTGGCCCTCTCTCCAAATTGATCACTTGCAGAAATCAGGAGGGAACTAATTTTGTAGTTCCTACAATTTTTGGCGATAATTTCCCCTCTTTTTGTGAAAGCTGGTTCTATTTCCTGAACTTGTGTGTCTAACCTCTAAGAAGGCACTCCAGTGACTCCCACCTCCTGGGACCCATGCTCACCATAACCCTAACCCCTTAACTGTGGGCTGGACAACTGACTTGATTTTAATGATAGTATATGGCAGAAACAATGACATGTCACTTCCAAGATTTGCTTATAAAATCATGGCTTCTATCTTGGGTGTTTTCTCTCACGCTCTCTCTTTGTCCAAGGAAATGGAAGCCAGCTGCTAAGTTGTGAGCTGCCCCCTAGAGAGGCCCAAGTGGCAAGGAACTGATTCTTCTGACCAACAGCTGTAAAGGACCTGAGGGCTTGCCCTCCTGACTTTATCCAATCTTAATCACCTCCCAAAGGCCTCACTTACCTCTTAATACTATCACACCTGGGGCAGGGTTTCAACATATGAATCTGGAGGAGGGGACACAAATGTTCAGTCCATAATAGAAACTCAGCTAAACAGTGCTTGAATTTCAAATCCACAGAAACTGTGAGATCATAAACGTGTGTTTTTTAAGCCCTTAGGTTTTTGGGTAATTCAATACACAATAACAGATAACCAACACAGATTCCTTTCCTCTCCCTTCCTTTCCTTTCTCCTTTTTCCTTTCTCCTCCCCTTCCCTCTCCTCTCTCCTCCTTTCCTTTCCTTCCCTCTTTTTTCTTTCTTTCTTTTTTTAAAAAAATTCATCTAGATTTATTGGGCCCATCTTTTTTTTTTTGACATTTTTTTAATTTCATTTCTTTTCAGCATAACAGAATTCATAGTTTTACACCACACCCAGTGCTCCATGCAATGCGTGCCCTCCATAATACCCACCACCTGGCTCCCCCAACCTCCCACCCCCCACCCCTTCAAAACCCTCAGGTTGTTTTTCAGAGTCCATAGTCTCTCATGGTTCACCTCCCCTTCCAATTTCCCTCAAGTCCCTTCTCCTCTCCATCTCCCCATGTCCTCCGTGTTATTTGTTATGCTCCGCAAATA
>PISX010005365.1:0-108690 GCA_004024625.1 Mellivora capensis | reverse complement strand
TGGGTTATTTGTTCTTTGGGTGTTGAGTTTGATAAGTTCTTTATAGATTTTGGACACTAGCCCTTTATCTGATATGTCGTTTGCAAATATCTTCTCCCATTCTGTCAGTTGTCTCTTGGTTTTGTTAACTGTTTCCTTTGCTGTGCAAAAGCTTTTGATCTTGATGAAATCCCAATAGTTCATTTTTGCCCTTGCTTCCGGCGATGTTCCTAGGAAGATGTTGCTCCGGCTGAGGTTGAAGAGGTTGCTGCCTGTGTTCTCCTCAAGGATTTTGATGGATTCCTTTCTCACATTGAGGTCCGAGGCAGAGATTTTAACCCACTGAGCCACCCAGGCGCCCCACTATTGACTGATTTGAGTTTTTTTAATGCTGTATAATGAACGGCTATGGTAAGTGAGAAGGCATACTTTTTCTAAGGTAATCAAAATTCAATTAAAATTCAGAGACTTTCCAGGGTGCCTGGGTGACTTAGTTGGTTAAGCGTTTGACTCTGATTTCGACTCAGGTCACGATCTCAGGGTTGTGAAATCGAGCACTCCATCGGGCTCCGTGCTGGGCTTGGAGCCTGCTTGAGATTCTCTCCCTCTGCCCATCCTCTCTCTCTAAAAAAATAAATAAATTAAAAAAAAAAAAGACTTTCCAAGGATTTTCTGAAGGTGTTGGTAACAATTTTGATTTTTTAAAAAATTTTTACAAATATTTTATTTATTTGACAGAAAGAGACACAGTGAGAGAGGGAACACAAGCAGGGGGAGTGGGAGGTGGAGAAACAGGCCTCCCACCAAACAGGGAGCCTGATGCAAGCTTCGAATGGAGGACCCTGAGATCATGACCTGAGCCAAAGGCAGATGTTGAATGACTGAGCCACCCAGGAGCCCCTACAGCTCTGATTTTTTAAAAAATCACAATGTTTCTACTGCTTTTCTTTCTTTCCCAGAAATTTAAAAAAGATGATGTAAGTGGAGACAGACAGGTCTTCAACGTTCAGTGCTATTCTATGACCAACAGACCCAATTAGATGACCGAAGGACCTGGCAAATTATGAGGACTGCTCTCATGGAAACCTCCCTGTGTTCCTATAATTAATGTAAACAGTATAATCTATAAATCTGCATCTCATGCTTTCTTCAAGAAATTAGACAATGCTCTCACACCTGCTTTATCCTGAGGCAGCAAGAATTTCCTTCTGGTGAGGCTGAGCGGGAGGGACAGTGCCTGGCTGTGGGTAGAGGCTCCCAACCCCCTCCTGAGAGGCCTTTTCTCCTATTTTCTCCATGTAACTCCTAGCCTCCCTTAGGCTCTATCTCCAGAATCAGGCCCCTGTATGTGCTCACAAGTGGCAAAGCTTTCTTTTATCACTACGCCTTGGGCCTCGTGGTGGGGGCACCTGTTGAAAGTGATAAATGACTAGAATTTTCAAGTCAAGCTTCCCTCTTAGAAAACAGGAAATGGTGCTTGAGGCCAGATAGCCTTTCCAAGAGTCCTTTCAAAGGGCTTGAGTTCTCACCTGGAAGGGAGGTCTGCTGGAGGAGCATGGGGGAAAGGCAGTGGTGCTCAATGGACCCATATGTTGAGCAGAAGACCAGCTGCAAAACCTCAGTGGGGGCACGCCTGGGTGGCTCAGTCGGTTAAGCGGCTGCCTTCTGCTTGGGTCATGATCCCAGCGTCCTGGGATCGAGTCCCACATCGGGCTCCTTGCTCAGCAGGGAGCCTGCTTCTCCCTCTGCCTCTGCCTGCCTCTCTGCCTGCCTGTGCTCTCTCTCTCTCTGACAAATAAATAAATAAATAAAAATCTTAAAAAAATTATTAAAGAAAAACCCCCAAAAACCTCAGTGGGGTGGGGACCTTCTTGGGCTGGGGGTTGCTGGGGCAAGGATTTCCCATCATCCACACCGGAATGGGCTTTTAGGGGTCAATTCTTTTTTTTTTTTTTTTAAAGATTTTATTTATTTATTTGACAGAGAGAGACCACAAGCAGGCAGAGAGGCAGGCAGAGAGAGAAGGAAGCAGGCTCCCCGCCGAGCAGAGAACCCAATGTGGGGCTCGATCCCAGAACCCTGGGATCATGACCTGAGCCGAAGGCAGAGGCCAAACCACTGAGCCACCCAGGCGCCCCAGGGGTCAATTCTTTTCTTTTTCTTTCTTTCTTTCTTTTTTTTTTTTGTTAAAGATTTAATTTATTCATTTAAGAGAGAGAGAGGGCACAAAAGCAGGAGAAGCAGAAGGAGAGGGAGAAGCAGACTCCCTGCTGAGCCAGCCAGGAACCCCAAGGGGGGCTTGATCCCAGGACCTGTAGATCATTACCATACCGAAGGCAGCGCTTAACCACCTGAGCCACCCAGGTGCCCCCAGAGGGGAGCAACAAGTACTAGGGGTCAACACCACTGGCCAGGTGGATTCACAGATGCTACCGGGACTCTTATTCCGAGGGGGAGACGCTGACTCTGGGAGAGGCTACGAGACCGAGACCGACCCGGCCAGGAAGGGGCGAGCCCAGGCTCATGGCCCAGCAGTTGGACCACACATCTGAACGCACAGTGCACAGCAATCTAAACACCGGACAGTGGTTGCTTGGTGCATTTCAGTTCATTTAGCAGAGCCGCAGGGTAGGTCAAGTACTCAGAGGGGGTGCAAATGCAATTTTAGTGGGGCCGGGACTCCGCAAGAATTCTGTGTGTGCTGTGGTTGCGAACCTCCTCACCTGCCCCGGGCTGTTCACCTGACTTCCAACTGCGGAGGACAAGGGCGGGAAGCCGAGCTCGGCCTGCGAGCCCGAGTCTCAGTGTGCACTCATACCCGCTCCGCAGTAAATGCCATTCATTCATTCATGCATGCATGCATGCATTCATTCACTTTAAGATCTTTTTTAATTTTTTAAAATTTATTTGACAGAGAGACAGTGAGAGAGACAGTGAGAGGAGCAACACAAGCAAGGAGAATGGGAGAGGGAGAAGCAGGCTTCGGCCGAGCAGGGAGCCAGATGTGGTGCTCGATCCCAAGGGATCATGACCTGAGCTCAGAGCAGACACTTAACCATTAAGCCACCCAGGCACCCCAAAAATGCCATTTAAACAGTGTGGGTGACTCTGCCTGTGGCTCTGCGGCAGGAGCGCCCGCCCTGCGGTGATGCAGGCCTCTCATGTCCCCGAGGCAAGCGGAGGTCCCTGGTCCAATGAGTCAGCGCTGCCCTGTGATCCGAGCCATGTTTCAAATGTCATTTGGATTCCGCTTGGGATTTTGCCCTTTATAAGCCTCCCCAACCCCTAAGATGCCCCAGCTCTCTACTGTAGTTGGGATCAAGCAGGTGAAATACCCCTCTCAGGATCTGAACCCAAGGAAACTGTTTGTGCCTTGGGAGTTCTGCATGAGCCTTCCTGGTCCAACTGCCTCGGCTGCTCGTTTCAGCCAAGGGTGGTGTGTGGTGTGTGGTGTGTAGGGGTCACGGGGAAAAGAAGGTTCCTGGAGGGAGGGGTCAGTCAGGCCCAACTGCAGCTGAGCACCCCACTTCTGCCTGTGCCCTGAGCTTAGGGTCCTCCTCTGGGGAGAAAGGGTGCCATCTTGAGGCAGAGGGCAGCAACCCCTTTCCCCTTGGTTAAGCGAGACCAACCTTGTATTTTTCTCAGAAGGAAATGTCATGAGAAATTTGAGAAAAAGAAAACAAGAGTAAGGGGACTGGATAGGTTTAACAGATTTACTAGATTTCTCCTGTTTCCTGGAGCCCCATCAGTGACTGGCCTGGCTGCTGCAACCAACTGTGCCCACCCAGCCTGGGCCTCTTTTCCTGGCCTGGGTTCGCCTTTACCCTCCCTTAGCCTCAGTCTGAGTTCAGCGGCCGCCCTAGCTCTTATGATTTCTGCCTGCCTTTTCGACTCCTCAGTGCTTCCCCCATCTCTCTCTGTCTGCCCAGTGGGTCTAAATGCACTGAGGCAGCTCTCTTGTGCGGATGCTCTCCCGGGCTGGGTGAATGCCCCCTGGAGATCTCCTTGCCCAGGAGTTTCTAGAATCTTCTCATTGGCCCCACTGTTTCCACCCTATTTCTTGCCTGCTGTCTACTGAAGGCACCTTCTCAGCTGGGATGTCCTCTAAGTCAGCACCTCTACCTACTTTCTTTAGTAAACCCATTATTTTAATTTCAGGAGACAGTCTGCACCTAATTCACACCTTCCAAAATGCACCTTGCGGCTCCCCACTGGAAAAGCCACTGATCTTGTGATAGCCCCAGGACACCTTTCTTCCCTACCCTGCTTTGTGTCCTAAACACAAGGCCATCACACTTCTCAGCCTTTCCTAAAACCAAGCTTTGTGCACACAGGGCCTGTGGCCAGGACATCCCATGATCACTTTTCTATTTGGTGAGATTCTTCTGTAAGGCAGAACAGAATGGCGTTTAGAACACAGTGCTGGCAAGTTACTGGATTTCTCTAAACTTGTTTCCTTGTCTGTAAAATGGGGGTTAATAATAGGGTGTTGTGAGGATTACATAAGTTAATGTGTGAAATGCTTAAAACCGTGCCTACCACATAGTAAGGTATTATTATGATAATTCCCTTTAAAGATACATATACACACATGTGTACAGAAAGAGAACGTGCGTGCACACGCGAGCTCAGCCCTCAAACAGTTAGTTCCCTGAATTCATCATCCTGGTTTGTCCCTGAACCTGTGAATTCCTTAAGGGCAAGAACCATACACACCACAGCAAATGCTGGCCCAACTGTCTCAGGGCTGAAGGGTGGCTGGGGGTCAGGGACATGGGCCCTAGGCTGCCTTGGTTTCCTTCTCACTTTGCCACTTAATAGGTGAGCAAGCTTAGCCCAGTTTTTGGACATTCTCAAAACCTCGTTTCTTCATTTGTAAAAGAGGAAAGTAACTCTTCTCTGATTTCGATATTGACAAGATAAAAATTATAATGGATGTAAACCACTCAGCATGGTGCCTGTCACATCCCATGTGCTAGCTTCTGGCTGTCTCCTGCTCAGCCTCACCGAGGAGATCTAGAATAGCAGTTTCTAGTTCCGCTGAAATCTTTGTTTTGTTTGTTGCTATTAGGTTCTACTCTTAAGCTATCTTGATAAGGAATTTACTAGAACCAAATATTTTCCTAGATAAAAAGTCAAAGAACCTCCAGGATCTTTCTCCTCAACTATTGAAAAAACCCAGCTGGCCGAAGAGAAATTAGATTTCATCCCACCAGGCTTCAGTGGCTATAAATGCCTGAAGCCTGAGTATCAGGGAGGACCCACGGGCTGCTTTCCTGTGGAAGCTCTTTGAACTACAGACTGTATTCCTACACACCACTGGTCTGTTGTAAGCACTGATGCTGCCTTGAAATAAAACTCTTGGGACGCCTGGGTGGCTCAGTTGGTTGGACGACTGCCTTCGGCTCGGGTCATGATCCCGGAGTTCCGGGATCGAGTCCCGCATCGGGCTCCCAGCTCCACGGGGAGTCTGCTTCTCCCTCTGACCTTCTCCTCGCTCATGCTCTCTCTCACTGTCTCTCAAATAAATAAAATCTTAAAAAAAAAAAAAAACTCTTGAAAAACACTTTGTTTGTGGGGGGGGGGTTATGTGTAAAAAACAAAAACACAAAAACAACCTATGTCTTAAGGATTACAAAGTTTTTCCAAGAAGGGCTTAAAACTGAACTATCAATCTATTCCAGACTAACTTCTAGCCGTTTTCTAATTTTTAACATCATAAACAAGAAATTACTCAACTTCCTACATTGTTTCTATTCATAAAGCTTTTTAGCTGGTAGCACTGTGATTATGAAGAAATAAGCAACTGAGTTTTGATGAAAATTTGAATTCTGGTTCTAAGGAACCAAAAAGCCCACTTAAAGGATAATATGTGTGCAAATACATGACACACCACTTTCATAGTTACAGAGACCATGACTAATTGAAACATAAAAATTTAATGAAGCCAGTTAAATCCCAAAGCCCCAAAACGGCAGATTCAAATTTTAGTGGTTGATATATCTTCCCTAAGATTGATGGAAAGCTCCATTCTCTTAATTCACTCATTTTCATTTCTTAGCTCTTGTAAAAATTCTATATTTGGCCCTGAATAGCACCTACTATTTAAAAAAAGTCTTACTCTCTGCTAGGGCTTGAAATAATGTGAAAAGGGTGAAAGTACACTAATAGAGACGACGGCATGGTCATTAAGCAGTCCTACATCTCCTGACTGCTGATGAAGGAAAATAAGAATTCACCATAAATGGGAAGGAGAGAGCAAAGACAACAAACCAGGTTAATTTTCACTGGAATAAAGTGAGGTGGGGAGGGGGCGCCTGGGTGGCTCAGTGGGTTAAAGCCTCTGCCTTCGGCTCAGGTCATGATCTCAGGGTCCTGGGATCGAGCCCCACATCGGGCTCTCTGCTCGGCAGGGAGCCTGCTTCCTCCTCTCCCTCTGCCTGCCTCTCTGCCTACTTGTGATTTCTGTCTGTCAGATAAATGAATAAATAAAATCTTTTAAAAAATATAAAAAAAAGTGAGGTGGGGAGGAACTATCTTACTAGTTTATGAAAATCTGCTTGAAGAAAAAAAAATTGTAGGTATTAAGGAAGAAGGCAGCCTCAATGCTACCCACTCAAGAGAATAAGGTCAAACATTCAGCTGAACTATCTAGCACAGAGTTGGCAGGAAATATCAGGAGAGCAACTGAACCAGTCAATCTCAAGGGATAAAGATGTACTGAATAACCTCTGTAGCTTCTAGAAATCCTTTAACCCCATATGCACCTAACGACAGAGCCCCAGAATACATAAAGCAAAATCTAATACAACTAAAGGGAGAAACAGAAAATTCAGTAATAATCACTGGAGCCTTCAATATCTCATTTCTTTCTTTTCTTTTTATCTCTCTTTCTCTTTCTTTCTTTCAGATTTATTTATTTGACTGAGAGTGAGAGAGAGAGAGAGACAGGGAGCACAAGCAGGGGGAGCTGCAGGTAGAAGGAGAGGGAAAGCAGGCTCCCTGTCAAGCAAGGAGCTCAATAAGGGGCTTGATCCCAGGACCCTGGGATCATGACCTGAGATAAAGGCATATGCTTAACCAACTGAACCACCCAGGTGCCCCCCATTTTCAATAATAGGTAGAACTAGATAGCAGACAAAAGAGGAACAAAAAGGTTTGAACAACACTATTAACCAGCTAGACCTAACAGATGTTACAGAACACTTTATTCAGTAGAAGAATATATATTTTTTCTCAGGGTTCACATAGAATATTCTCCAGGACAGACCATATGTCAGGCCATAAAACAAGCCTAAATGTATTTAAAATGATCAAAATCAAACAAAGCATGTTCTCCAACCACAAGGTAATGAAATTAGAAACCTGTATGAGAAGGAAGTTTATTTATTTATTTATTTATTTATTATTTTATATTTTTATTTCTATATATTTCTATATGTTTATTTTAATTTTTATTTATATAAATATGTATATTTATACAAATATATATTTAATATATATAATAATATATATTTTATATTTTTATATTTTTTAAAGTTTTTTTTTAAGGTTTATTTGAGAGAGAGTGAGAGAGCAAGCACAAGTGGAAGGAGAATCATAGGGAGAGGGACACTAAGACTCTGCACTCAGTGTGGAGCCCGATGAGGGCTGGATCCCACAACATCAAGATCATGACCTGAGTTGAAATCAATAGTTGGACACTTAACCAACTGAGCTACCCAGGCACTCCAACATGTGGGGTTTAAACAACTTATTTCTAAATAACCAATGGATCAAAAGAGAAATCACAGGGGAAAGTAGAAAATACTCTAGGATAAATGATACAAAAGCCACAACATACCAAAACTTATGGATGGGCAAAACTGTGCTTAGATGAAAATTTATAGTTGTAATTGCTTGTAAGAAAGACCTGAAATTAATAAGCTAATTTTCTACTTTAAGAAAAAAGAAAAAAAAAACCCAACAAAACAAAACTAGACCCAAAGCAAGCAGAGGAAGAAAATAACAAAGATCTGAGTAAAAATTAATGAAACAGAGAATAGAAAATAGGCAAATCAAAGTTAGTTCTTTGAAAAGGTCAAAATTTACAAACCTTTAGCTAGATTGACTATGCAAAAAAGGACTCAAGTTACTAAAATCAGGAATGAAAGAGGGGACATTACTACCAACGTTGCAGAAATTAAAAAAAAAAGGTTATAAGGGAATCTTACAGGCAATTGTATGCCAACGAGTGAGACAACCTTGATGAAATAGACAAATTACTACAGAGATAAAACTATAGAAACTGACTTAATTAGTAATAGAAAATATGAATAGATCTTTAACAGGTAAAGAGAGGGAGAGTCAGTAATCAAAAAACTTCCCACAAGGAAAAATCCACAGCCAAATGGCTTCACTAGTGAATTTTACCAAATAATTATACACCAATCCTTCTCAAACTTTTCAAAAAACAGCAGAGGAGGAATTACTTCATAATTCATGATATGCAGCCAGCATTACATTGATACTAAAGCCAGAGAAAGACATCACAAGAAAATTAAGGCATATTCCTCAGCAAATACCAGCAACCTGAAATCTGCAACATATAAAAACATAGTCCCATTGTGACCAACTGGGATTTATCCCAGGAATGCAAGGTTGACTCAACACTTTATGAAAATCGATCAATACAATATATTATTATGATAAGGGACAAAACACACATAATCATCACAATAGGCATAGAAAAAGCATTTGACAAAATCCAAAATTCATGATAAAAACACTCAGTAAGCTAGAACTAGAAGGGATCTTTTTTCAATCTGATAAAGGGCATCTATGAAAATCCCACAGCTAACATCATACTCAGTGGTGACAGTCTGAAATCTTTCTCCCTGAGATCAGAAACAACACATGGATATCTGTTTGCTCCACTTCTATTCAACATTCTACTAATGGAAGGTCTAGCCAGGGTCAATTAAGCAAGAATATAAAATAAAAGCCACCCAGATTGGAAGGAAAGAAGTTAAAACTATCTTTATTTGCCAAAGAGATGACCTTTTATAGAGAAAATTTTAAGGCATCCACTAAAAGACTATTAGTCCTAGTAAATGAGTTCAGCAAGAATGCAAGATCAATGTACAAAAATCAATCGTATTCCTATAGAAATTAAATAAATGGAGAAAGATATCCTCTGTTCACGGACTGAAAGACTATTTTTAATTTTACTGTTTTTTTAAAAGATTTTATTTATTTATTTATTTGAGAGAGAGACAGAGGCAGAGAAAGAATGAATGGGGCAAGGGGCAGAGGGAGAGGGAGCAGCAGACTCCCTGCTGAGCAGGTAGCCTGAAGCAGGGTTCGATCTCATGTTCCTGAGATCATGACCTGAGCTGAAGTCAGATGAATAACTGACTGAGGCACCCAGTGCCCCAATATATATTTTTTTTAATTAAAAAAATTTTATTGGGGGGCACCTGGGTGGCTCAGTGGGTTAAAGCCTCTACCTTTGGCTCAGGTCATGATCTCAGGGTCCTGGGATTGAGCCCCGCATCGGGCTCTCTGCTCAGCATCCCTGCTTCCCTCCCACTCTGCCTGGCTCTCTACTTGTGATTTCTATCAAATACATAAATAAATCTTTTAAAAAGAAAATAAAATTTTTAAGTAGGTTCCATGCCCAGCATAGACTTGAACTTACAACCTTGAGATCAAGACCTGAGATGAGATCAAAAGAAGGATGCTTAACTTACTGAGCCACCTAGGCACCTCAAAAGACTTAATATTGTTAAGATGACACTACTACCTAAAACAATGCAGATTCAGCATAATCCCTATCAAAATGCAGCTGGCATTTTTGCAGATTGAAAAACTGATCTTAATTTATATGGAAATGCAATGGACCCTGGATAGCCAGAAAAATCTTGAAAAAGAACAAGGTTGGGAGGAGTCACACTTCCCAATCTAAAAACTTACTACAAAGCAACAGTAATCAGTATCATATGATAATGACACAAGGACAGAGAGACCAGTGGAATAGAATTGAGAGTCCAGAAGTAAACTCATATATTATGGTTAACTGACTTTTGACAAGGGTACCAAGACCACTCAATGGGGGGAAAGAATAATTTGTCTAGCAAATGGTACTGGGATAAATGGATAGCCACATGCTATCCACAAAGAATGAATGTGGATCCCCACCTCACACCATATACCTGTATTAACTCAAAATGGGTCAAAGACCCAAATATAAGAACTAAACAACAGAACTGTTGGTTTTGTCACCTTGAATTAGGCAATGGTTTCTCAGACATGATCCCTAAAACACAAACCAAAGAAAAAAACCAGATAAACTGGGCTTCATCAAAATTAAAAACTTGTATCTTGAAAGATACTATCAAAAATCGAACTACTTAAGGAATAAGATAAAGTATTTATAAACCATGTATCTGATAAGGGCCTAGTAATCTAGAATATATAAAGAACGCTTACAACTCAACAACAAAATACCACCCAATCAAAAAAAAAAGGGCAAAAGATTCAAAATTGACTTTTTCTAAAGACATTCAGGGGGCCATAAGCACAGGAAAAGCTGCCCAACATCATTAGTCATTAGGGAAATGCAAATCAAAACTGTAATGAGATGGTTTTAAAAAGGAAAATAGTGCTAGTGAAGATGTGGAGACACAAACTTTTGTACACTGCTGGTGGGAACGTGCAACTGCAGCTGTTCTGGAGAACATTTTGGCCGTTTTTCACTAAGTCAGAGCTCCAGCAATTCTGTTCCTAGGGACAGACTTGAGAGAACTGAAAAGATAATGTTCACAGAAACTTGTCCACCGATGTTCACAGCAGCATGATTCATGGTAGCCAAAAGGGGGAAACAATGAATGTCCATCACTGGAAGAGTGGACGAACAGAATGTGGAATGCGTCCATATGACAGAATATTACTCAGCCACAAAAAAGAACCAGCAGGATTCATGCTGCAACATGGGAAAACTTGAAGATGTTATCCTATGTGAATGAAGCCAGATGCAAAGGACTACATACTATATGACTCCATTTCTATGAAAAGTCCAGAACGGGTAGATTCAGAGAGACAGATAGATTTGTGGTTTCCAGGCTGGCAGGGGGATGGGAGGGCTGAGAGGTTACTGTTCTTGGGTATAGGGCTTCTTCTTTCGGGGGTGATGCAAATGTTCTGGAATTAGACAGATGGTTGCACTACCTTGTGAATATACTAAAAACCACTGAAATGGCTTATCCTTTGCAAGGGTTAATTTTTATGGTGTGTGAATCGAAAGATAAAAACCTTCACCCCTTACTGACTGGAGAATGACTGAGGTTAGTGAACCCATTACCAGTGGGAGTAAGTTCTCATCTCCCAGAGATCCTGAAGTAAAAGGTGGAGAATTCATTGCTAAAAATGTTCACACATATGGATAAGCCCTCAAGCACAGAATTCAACAGAACATAAAATATTTCAACATTTTCCTCAATTATACAGCAAGAATATTTCATTTACACTTGTAAAATTGCTCTTTTCCAGCTTTTTAGAATTTTTTTTTTTTAAAGAATACTGTACAAACTAGGTGGAAACCCATCTTGGACAGATGTAATTTGTTATTAATCAGTGTGTGTTCTGGAAAATTTTCCTTAGACTCATTCCTTCATCCCACCAATA
Organism: Mellivora capensis; assembly: GCA_004024625.1. NCBI lineage: Eukaryota > Metazoa > Chordata > Mammalia > Carnivora > Mustelidae > Mellivora > Mellivora capensis. The sequence continues at coordinate 97,047 of PISX010005365.1, read as the reverse complement.
TTTATTGAGCACTTACTATGTGCAAAAGCACTCTACCAGGCACAAGGGATGCGGTGGCGAGCGGCACGGCTGAATGTCCCTGCTGCTGTGGGGCTGAGGAAGGAGTAAGAGTCTCAGAGAGGATGCTGACTCTGAAGAAAGGGAGACGGAGGAACCCCACTGAGGGTCTGGGCAGGCGTTACCACGAAGGACGTGCCCACACTCCAGTCTCACTGGGGCGTGGTCGGGACCGTGTGAAAATGCCAACAATGTCACTGTTCCTTCTGGGGCACATTCTCTCTCTGGAACACATGCACACGAAATCGGGTGTTTGTGATCTCCAGGTCGGCCTTCGGGACATGAGTGGTTCAATAACACTCGACAGCATGGTCTTTTTTAATTTTATTATTTATTTATTTTAATACAAAGCTTTGGCATTAGCAATTTTATGAAAAAATAAAATGTACTAAAAATAAACGCTTGTGTGGCATGATTGGTAAATGATGCACAAAAATAGGTTCTTTTTTCCTTCAAGGCAATCAGTCAGAAAGCAGTTTTTTTTTTTCTTCTTCAAAACCACTCTACCCTGTGGAGTGAAAGGAAAAAAAAAGACAGAGGTCAAGAATTAGTTAAAGGAGAGTTGCCAATATTTTAAAATAACAGAGAAAGTGATCTTCACTGAAGGGTAGCCTTGGGCTGTCCCCAACGCCTTCCCAGCCCCGCTGGATAAAGCCAGTCAGCTCCTGGCACTTTCCTGAACTCAGCAGTTTCAGATCTGTGGTCAAGTGGCTCGGTCACCTTACACGTGTGTGTGTGTGTACTCCCAGCAGGACTGTGGGGAAAAGCCCAGGCTAACAGCATCTTGTTCAGCAATAAGGGGACAGCTAATGCATCATTTACAACTTTTCCTGGTTTGATCCATGTTCTCAGGGCTGTGCGTCCTGAAATCTAGGTCTGTGTCTTTGCAACAGGATCCCCCATACATGCCTCAAACAAGAACGTCAGTCTTTACTGTGAAACGAATTCTGCAGAGGACAGGCTTCCAGTGGGGAGGGCCCTCTTGGCGGACTTGCCCAGACTGCGTGCGCGCACGTCCCTCAGTCGGGAGCCTGACGGAACCTGGGGTCTTGGGCTAATGTTGCTCCCCTCAGCCTGGCTCTGTGGGACTGCCCTAGCTCCCCTCAGCCTTGCACAGCTGGTTCACTTCCTTGGTTCCCAATTCATGTCTTTAGCGGTGCTTTCTCTTCTCTCCTCTCTGTCCAGTTCCACATCTGCATTCCTGACCTCTTTATCTCTGGTCATCGCTCCACTCTCCAGCACCTCTTGATTTCCTCTCCTCATGACTTCCTCCTTTAGCTCAGTATTTCACCTCACCCATCTTCCTGCCTCCAGTCTCTACAAGCCAGAGCGACTTCTCAGCCACAGAGATCCTCTTTTTGCTGAAAAGCCTTACACACTGCCTGCTATTTACAAGAACCCAGTCCAAATTCTGCAGTCGGCATACCAACACCACTGCTTCCAGTAGACACATCAAACCCGCAACTCCCTGACTCTACTCTTTTTCCTCTTTGTGCCCTAATTATGCCTGGCCTGGTTCCTGGGTCACCTCCTCCAGGAAGCCCTTGACGACTCCCCTGCGCCAGAGTGGGAACTCTATGGCGTCTGTGTGACCCCGAGTGGCTGTGCCCCGTCTGCAGGCTCTCCCGTCCCTTCAGTGGGCGCCATAAGCCTGAGCCCTGTGCAGGACAGTCCCTGCCCCACAGCGCCCCTGCAGGGCGAGGCCTGGTGCCTGGGGGTGCTGGGGACACTGAGCCGCAGAAAGGCCACTCACCACTCCTCACAGAGCTCCGGACCTGATTGTTCACTGCAGCTCTGCTGAAGATCACGCACTGATTTTATAAAACTTCCTCAGAGAAATCAGATATTAGAGGTCAGAATTTTGAATGGGTGAACCAAGGTTTTTATACCTAATTTATTTGGCTGTTCTTCTAAGGAACTACAAACTAATGCAGCCACAAGATTAAAGGTACTTGTGAAAGCCAGAAATGACCACTATGGAGAGAGCAGAAGTCCCATCAAAGTTCACATTTCCAGAAAGCCGGCTATCTCCTTCCACCATGTGACGCGGAGCCCTTAAATGTCTCTCTGGAGTGGTCCCAGAGAAGCAGCGTAAAGAGGTGGGCTCAGAAACACAGGCTTGAACCACAAGCCCTTCTTCCTAGGGTGTTTCTCAGGGGATGCCCCAGCCCCTCTGGCCCCTGGGTTATTTTGTGTATATATCTTATGCTCTGAGTGACTAAAAGAAGTCAGTACCAACAGAAAGAAGAGGATATGGGGGCAAGTTCAAATCTTCGCTGGCATTGCTACACGGAAGGCTGCCTTGGAAAAAATAAACAATCCTCTATGGGTGCCGGTGGAAGCCAGAAGTACTCGGTTGAGAACCAGAAATTCAGGTTTTAGGTCTATTTCTCAAACCGCAGCCTGCCGCCTGTTACTGGACCATGAGAGCAACGTGGGGTCCCGAGCAGCCTTAACAACTAGGTGCAGAGAAAAGATTAGCAGACACTGCACATGCCGAGGAAAATGTCCATGAAACCTGTACCAGTTACACACGTGCGGATACGGGTCCCACAATGTAAAATGCAGATCTTACAGCGGCAGGTGGTAAGATTAAAAAAAAAAAAAGTTTTAAAGTCACTGGTCCTGATACTTAAGGTTCTAAAAGGGGCAGCCAGCCACCAGGGCACGCAACCCCGCCTGTCGGGCGCGGATCTATCCAAGGAAAGGACCCTTCAGGACAGACAACCGAAGAAAGGCTCTCAGAACTGGAAGGAGCCTCTTACCCCCCACAGGCTGCGAGGTCTGCCTCCGAACAGCGCAAACCCTGCAGCTCGTTTCTTTCTGCAACTTCCTAGCTTTCAGGGCACCCCAGTCTCGGACGGGCCCTGCCAACTGGCATGAAGCTCTTCTTAGTCTTTGGCGGTGCTCTACTTTCCTGGGGGTGCCCCAGAGCTCCCAAACCCCACGTAAGCCACCCTCTGCGTGCACTGGCTGGTCCCCACAGGACTCTGCTGGGTGTTGCCCAGGGCCCCGCACGGGAGGGAGTTGGTGGGAGGTGTTCAGTGAACAGGAGCTGTTCTTGTCATCTTTGGGGGCCCTTCAAATACTTGGAGACATCCCTCACATCATCCTTAACTCCTCTCTTCTAAGCCAAGCATTCCCAAGACATCAAAATGATTATATTTTCAGATCCTTTTATACTGAAATACACCAGTGTTCTTCTTAAGAGTGTGAGCAGAACGGGGCACCTAGGGTGACTCAGCTGGTTGAGCGTCTGACTCTTGATTTCGGCTCCGGTCATGATCTCAGGGTTGTGACACTGAGCCCTGCGTCAGGGTGTCTGTTTGAAATTCTCTCCCTCCCTCTCCTTCTGCCCTCATCTGCTCACTCTCTCCAAAATAAATAAATCTTAAAAAAAAAAAAAAAGAAGAGTGTGAACAGAATAATTCAGAAATACTGAACAGAGAGTAAAATAGACACACCCATTCCTCTGACCGGGCTCATGAGTCTCTATCGCTCTGCCTTGGTGGAGCTGGCTCACCAGGCACACTGGTGGGGACGGCTCTGACCTGGGGCAGAGCTAGGGCTCCCGGCCTTGGGTTATGCTGCGGGATTTTATGTTTGTTCCAGTTACTGTACGTGAACCATATCAGGTTCATTTTCTCCTGCTGAGATGGTTTTGGATCTTGAATGTCTAGGTTACACTCCCGGGCAGGTCCTCGGGCACGAGTTCTAGGAATCAGAACCTAGGAACTGAGAAAGGACACCATGGAGGATACCTAGCCGATCCTCCCATTCAGCTCAAAATCCTATATCCTCTTCCTTGTCTCACAACTTGCGCATCAAATAACAACAATGAAAACATACACTTTTCTTATGTTGAGGGGAAAATCGACTGATATGACTGGAAGCTGATAAACGCTGGGACCTAACAAGGTTTTCTGAATAATGAGGTAGAGCAACAAACCTCCTTTGGGAACTGAAATTCGCTAACACTGCCTACTTAGGTACTAAGAAACGGGGTATGAGAAGATGATAAATCTACCTTGCATGTATCTGCTTCTTTGACTACTTTCCTGTTTATATTTGCAAAGCCTCAACATTCACTAGAGTTGTTTGCCGTGTTAAAAAATTAAAGCACAATTAGTCATGGTGAGTATTTTAATAGTATTTTGACACACTGGGACACACATCAGGCACCAGTGTCAGGTCAAGGCCTGGGTAACGGCGCAGGTGCGGAGGGTGGTGAGGGAGGCAGCCGAACCTCTACCCCTCGGCGGGAGAGCAGCGCCCGCGCCATAGCCAGGCTGGCTCGCCTGGCCTCCCCATGTCTGCCCTCACACGGGGCCCACACTGCTGCCTCCTGCCCACTGGCTTTCACCAGGGACTGGAGTGGGTCAAGGTCTTGCTGCAGTCACAATACACAAGTTCAGGGTATTGCTGACAGAAGAACAAACCAGGATGGGAGGTAATATGTGGGGAGGTGAATTTTGCTATCAACTTCCAGGATAAATCGCTCACATGGGAAAAGGACTCTACTCATACAGAAGACTATCTCACTCATGGATGAGGTCACCTAGAAAATCAGAACAGCAATTAACTGAAAAGACAATCTCATTTTGGCTGTAAGTTTTTGGTAAAGACAAAAAGGGAAGTAAGATTTCAAAGAATTCATTAATGAAGATTAATTATAAATTTACTTGCTTATATAAACATTTCTGTGGAATTAAAATGACCTAGGAATTTTTCATCAACATTCTTGGGAAGGAGACACTGAGTAAGAGTGACTACTGTCTTTCTTTTATCCTCCACAATTAAGGCCCTTTAAAATATTAAGTAATTCATGTTACATAAAAAAGCCAACCCATAAAAGCACAATAGGAAAGACAAACATCACCCAAAATCTTACTAAATTAAGATAATCACCATTCATATCTTGGTGACCGTTCTTTCATGCATTCATGTGTGTCCACACACACACACACACACACCACACACACACACACACACACACACCACACACACACACACACACACACTCTCTCTTTCCATGGGACCATGAAAATCGTCCTTCAGAGGAGTTCTGACTGAAGGCACAGAAATAGTATTTGGATGGACAACTTCGGTATCAACCCTCTGCAAAGGCTACTGGGAGAAGGGCTGGCCTCAGACACGGAACTAAGATGTACGCTGAGACTGAGTCATACAGGCATTTACGCGTGGAACCGAACTATCACGGCCCGGGGACTTTGATTTCTACAAGGTAACATGTCTACTGAGCCTTCTCTAAACCATCTGACTGATGTGTGACTCGAGCCTCTGGCAGGTCCTGGGTGGCAGCAAGGCAACTGTGAGGTACCTTAATAGTTATCTACAAGTGCCCGGAGTGCCTCTATCCGCTGTGACTGGTTTTTGCTCCTCTGCGAAAGTCTTAAGGAGGGGGCTTACACCATCAGCTAGCTGATGGGGTCACTGTGAGAGGAATCGAAAGAGGTGACTGCAGGCAAAATCAGTATTTCCTTCCAAATGGAGGGCTGAATCACAGGACTCATGGAGCTCCTGTGATTCAGTATTATTTCCTGGAAGAAAATTAAATTCATTTGCCGAATGATAAAGGCGGGGAGATAGTCATCTCGTTCCCAGGACTCCGGAAGATTCTCAGTGGAACTGCTAAGCTAACATTTACTGAGCACTTACTATGTACCAGGCACTGTGCTAAGCACTTTATATGCTACTTTGTACCACCTATGACGTCGTCCTGCTGTTATTCTTTTCTGCAGGACTAAAATGAGCTTCCCGAGAAATACAGCTGCCCCGGCCTCCCAAGCAGACAATGGAAGAGCAGGGAGTCAAACCCAGGTTACGTCTAACTCTGGGGTCTGAGCAGTGAACACTGTGCTAAGCTGAAGTCAGCCTGCGTCAGGTGGGCCAACCTGTTGGAGGAGCAGCACACACCTGCAGGCTGAAGGATGCCAACCGACCACGGCATCCTCCCAGTGTGAGCTAGGGGCAGGGATGCCCAAGGGCACTTCTTACAGGTATCTAATCAACAGGTCAGGTTAGAGATGATAAAATCATGTCACTGTAAGTGGGGGTTACTTGCCCATTTGTTTCCACAGCTGGGCAATGAGCATTCAATTAAATCAATTACAGGGGCTTGGCTGGTTATTACTAATCTGTCAAAATGCCAGGACATAAGTGCATGTGGCGAGCACATGAATTCCAGTGGTGCTAATTCAGGTCTGTATCTGGGCTGTGTCCCAGGGACACTTTTACCTCCAATGAGTTTTCACAAATACTGGTAGAAGAAAGGACTCGATAATACCTTACAGTAAATGACCTAATTTAAAAACAAAAACAAAACCAAAACCTTTCCTGCATCTTACCCCCGTGGAAAGCAGCTCCTAGAATACTGCTGGATCAAAATGGACCTCGACAGTCAGCTAGCCCAGTTTCGCCTCAAAACCTCTGACCTCCAGCAGCCCTGACAGGTAACACGTCTCGTCCTGAGCACTCCCCACGGCAAACTGTCTACCTGGTGCGGGGGCCTGGCTGACAGGTGGGTCTTCCTTTCCCTGTGATGAAATCCGCCTTCCCATCCCCTGCCTTCTGGTCCTCATTTTGCCCCACCGAAATATAGTTTACACTTATTTTGTTCTCCCCCTGACAGTCTTCCCAATATTTGGAAACAGCGGGTCTTGCTGATTGCTTCTTTCTTGCAGGCTACATATCCACGTCACTGTCCCTCGACCCCAAGTCAGGGTGCCAGTGTTCCGTCAAAAGTTACGTATGTAAGAATCCGGGTAAAGTCTGCTGGGCCTATTCCTGCCAATGATCAGGACATGGACCTTCTTGACATCCCATGAGTGTACGGGTGCCCTTGGTCGTCTGCATCACACAGCTGCTGTCCTCTATGCTGTGGCTAGCGAAAGCCCCTAGATCTTTCCTCCCGGAAGCTCTTGTTGCTGAGCAAGGTGACCTCCCGATCCGCATCCTGACTACAAGTATATGGTCACGAAATACCTTACTCTGCTAGGTATGATATCATCAGGATCACTACGCAACTGGTAGAAGCCAATTTTCACCAGCTTTTATGAAAATTACAAGTTTTCTTGGGGTCATCTGGCACATGCAATCCAAAAAATAATTTGTTACTTACTCATTAGCATTCAAGCTAGCTGTGGCTCTGATGATCATGTAGCAGAGTGTGAGAGCACTGAGGAGGCCAAAACTGGCAATAATAAACCATTCTTCTGTTGACAAAGGAAAGGGAGGAAATCACTCTGGGGAGAAGGCTTAAGTCAAATCGATGTCAACATTTCCCTCAAATGCAACGAAGCAGACGTCAACGGAGGTGTAAGCCAAGACTGGCCCAAGGAAGTGAAGCAGGAGGAGGTTTGCCAGAGAGCTACTAACTGGAGAAGGTTAGTGGAGGTAGTGGTGAGAGCTGCAAGGGAGAAAGGAAAGCATGGCCCGGACAGTTCTTCCAGTTAAGGTCCTGATGTCTGTGAGGAGCGTGGCCACCGAAAAGCGTGCAGGAGAAACAGGTCTATCAGATCGCACGTGGACAGAGATTTTTAAATCGCTGCTTTACATGACAGCACAGTGGACTTAGCCACACTTCTATAACCTTTCCTTCTTCGTTCTGTCACTTCTGCGTGGTTGTGTCACTCCTTCTTAGCGGAAGACTTATAAATACGGAGTAGGGGTCCCAGAAGTCTTGGGGGCACTCCACGCAGTCTGCAGGCTGGTCTTCTGGTCTTTCTTTTCTCCTGGGCTTGGGCTTACTTACAGTCTTTATGTAAAAAGGACACCTTACAGGTGTCTCCTGGAAAGGACTGCCTTTCCCACCCCCACCGGTGAGAAGCGGCTCTGGCTGTGTCAAGCAGGTGACTCACCAGAAAGCTGGCCCATCAGAGGGTTGAAAATCTCTGGTACACAGAACTCTAGAGTTTTCAGCTAGCCTCCATCTAGATCCAGGAAGTCAGTTAATGTTTTCCCTTCTCTTCAAAGCCCATGCTGTCAAGATAATGTTCCACAAATATTCTTTACTGAAAACCTCCAAAATAACTTGTGAACCAATCCTGACTTCCTAGTAAGTGTTAACTACAAAACACTTCCTAGAGTCTATGTTACCGGGGGCCAGTTTAACAAAGTGGCTCACAGCGAAGCCCCTCTGTATCGGCAGTGGGGCAGCTGGAAGACACTCAGCCTTGGAATACCCAATGTTTACATGCGAAAGCGGCGCATGTAACAACGCATGTTCTCAATCTGGTGTCCACCAGTCCCACAGATATGCAAAGCTATGAGTTCCTAGGAGTTTTTTTTAGAAAAAGGTTCTTATATTTTCATTGGATTTTAAAGGTGGTGATCTTCAAAAGGTTAGGAATTGCCCTCAGGGTTCCAGGACGATGAGTTTATTCTATGAGCATCAGCCATCTTGTTTTATAGTATTAAAATGCTTAGCAAACTGTTTCTTTTTTGGTAGTAGTGCTGCCATTGCTTCCTGGATTATAAATTCCTCATGAGTACAGTGAATTTATAAGGTTTTAAGTAAAAAATGAACATTTAAGAACCAATACCAAATTGGCCATCTTTACCTGTGTGGATTTTAAGTTAGGAAAAATGGACACTGGCATTAAAAAAAAAAAAGAGATGATTGGTCATCAGGATCAAGATGCTTCACCCGGTGTTCTTTATTTATTTATTTTTTTCTTCTCAGAGACCTTTATACGTGTAAGTAGACTGAGTTTTAGAGCTGCAAGTTCCATGTTTCTGCATTCTGAACAGACCATCCACAGACACATGGCATTTAGGTTATAAAAACTAGTAACCAAAAAGAAGCAGGCGCCACCACAATGATCCCCTGTGGGCCCAGGGGCATTCTGGCAGCAGCCGGGCCCCTGGTCAGCCCTGCCCACCCCACTGAGTACTTAGCACAGTGCCTTGCACAGTGGATGCTGGGACACTACAGAGCTTTGAGGGAAAAGGAGAGGTTGCTTTGGGTTAATTTAACCACATGAATTGATTAACATGTGTCAATTCCACTAAAGGTGATTCATTTGATACATGAAGTAACATTTTTTTTTATCATCAAAACGTAAGATTTTGAAAGGGCATTTCGGCATAAAATATAATGGGATCAGAACTTAATGTAGTAGTAGGTGCTCAATAAATGTCGATCAATGAAGAGCCTACAAAAACTCATTGATAAACTCATTGATAAACTTATTGATAAAATAACCTGTTTCCTTTATTCCTATTGCATCAGTTTTTAAAAATCTACCCCCTAAAACCTGAAAACATGAAAAGCTGTTAAAACAAATCGCCGGGACGTGGTAGGAAATGAGTCAAACTGCATCGAAGAATATTTTCCTTGTTTTATAACTGAATGAAGTCTCTTTGAGTTTAGACAAATGATAGCACAAAAGCCGGGACACTGTTCACGACTACTAATCTCTGGTCGGTAGGAAACATGTGCACTGCAATTGAGCAGCCCGCACATGCCTTACTACATGGAGGATAAATCCTTCGTGACGGCTTTCTCCGCGCCGCGGCCTCGCGGGGCTTAGGGCTGGAAGCGACAGCAAGCGACAGCACGCACTGGGGAAGGCAGCACCACAGTGGTGACAAGGAGCGCGGAGAGAGGCGGTTAGATGGAGAGACCACGTAGAGGATGGAACTGAAGGGGACAGCTGGCTTGTTACAGGGTGAACGCCTACAGGGCTCACACACACACTCGCCGGGCGGCCCACACACACTGTCCTTCAGCCTTGGCCATTGACACACTCGGAGCACCATGTCTCTTCTCGGCAACACTTCACCCCGCAAGACGTTCCAGCCTAGTGAGAGCGTTTTTAAAAGCACATCCCCGTTTGGCTTTTTCCCGCCCCAGATACAGTGATCCCAAAGAGGGAAGTGCCAAGATACCAGACTTCATAAAGTGAAGTGAGCAGCAACAGGACGTCTCAACTCCCCCGAAGCTGTTCACCTCTGTGTTCAGATTCTGCCCTGGCTTTGCACTAAGCCACCTGCAGCCTGGTGCTTGTGGCTGGTGACACCACACGTGACACCCCGCGTCGCATCCCAGTGTGACCGTTTCCGAGGCCCGTGGGTAAGGCAGTCATCAAAGCAGGTGTCTGTACAGCTACCGAGACAACTTGTCGGACGGCAGCTGTTCTGACTTAGTACACACAAATCCACAAGCTCCTTATTACAAGGAAAGGTCTGTCTTCCCAAACACCCGTTTCAACAGCAGTATGTGTCACTTCCTCCGTTACAGACTAACCCCCTGGCCTGGGTGACTGTCTCCTCTGCCGTCTGGAGCAGTCGACACACACCAAGCCGCAGCAGCAAACCTGCCCTGCGCCTGGGTACAGGGCCCCACTTACTTGTTACTGCAATGTTGATCTCTCCCGTTCTGGGAGTGAGCTCCCCGTCCTGAGGAAGAGGCGAGATCCCCGAAGTTCGAAGTGGCTCGAGGCCAAGGGAGTTGTCGCTGGCGAGGTCACCTAGGGCTGATCTTCGGTTAACGGCCTGGGTTCTGGTGAGCCTTTCCATGTCAAACGCTACGTTATCAGTACATGGCAAATTTGGCTGCAAAACATCCCCAGATTAAGAGTACTCAGAAGCATAGCAAATCTCTGACAAAATCCTAAATGTCTGACACCCTGCTGAAAGACTTAAAAGATTTTTTTCCCATGTGACTTCCTCTCATTTCTTTCCCCATTTACCCTTTCTCACCCAAGAGTTTTCCTTTAAAAGAAAGAGATGATTTCCCCCCAAACATGATACAAAGGAAACCAAAATCCACTGCAGAGCTGAGAAAACTGGACACTTGAGCCTCACGAAGAGAGGACAAACTCTGGCGGACAGAGCTAGCTGACAAACAGGAAAACGCCTCACTCTGGGTCTTCCAGTAACGCTGAGGGAAGGCAGAGAACATCAAATACTGCTTTCCTCCTACTAACTTCTCCGAAATGCCCCATTTGGCAGTCAGTTTTTAAATGTCTTCTACCATTAGACACAAGGAAAGCACACGACCAAGAGCAGATTGACGGTGAAAAGACCTTTGAGCTGTGGGTAAACCATTGGTTTCAAAATCGAAGCATCTGGCCCTGAAGGAGAGGTACAGAGCTGCCCTGAGCCAAAGCCTACCCACTAAAAAATGGGTGCGGAAGTCTCCTGAGGCAGCAAGATGGCTATCTGATTTCCCCAGCAGCCTTCAGTTCCGGCAGACAGCACTGGAAGCAGAGTGGGGAAGGATGGCGGAGAGAAGCTCAAGAATGGAGAAGTGACAGGGACGCCTGGGTGGCTCAGTTGGTTGAGCGGCTGCCTTCGACTCAGGTCATGGTCCCAGCGTCCTGGGATCGAGTCCCACATTGGGCTCCTTGCTCAGCGGGGAGCCTGCTTCTCCCTCTGCCTCTGCCTGCCACTCTGCCTGTGCTCGCTCGCTCTCCCTCTCTCTCTGACCAAAAAAAAAAAAAAAAAAAGAATGGAGAAGTGACAGTGACAGCCAACCAGACCCACAGCAACGGCTTCCTGGGCAGAAGAACTGCTCTAGATTGCCCCACAGCCAGAGGAAAATGCTTAGAATGATACCCAGTCAGAAGAGGTTTACTATGGCTTTTAGATTTAAAATTATGATAGCTTGTAATAGACTCCAGAAGGATGTTCTTTAAAAACAAAAGGGAGGGGGCATCTGGTGGCTCAGGGGATTAAGCCTCTGCCTTCGGCTCAGGTCATGATCTCAGGGTCCCGGGATTGAGCCCCGCATCGGGCTCTCTGCTCAGTGGGGAGCCTGCTTCCCCCTCTCTCTCTGCCTGCCTCTCTGCCTACTTGTGATCTCTCTCTCTGTCAAATAAATAAAGTCTTTAAAAAAAACCCAAAAAAACAAAACAAAACAAAACAAAAAAACAAAAGGGAGACGTGTCTGTACTTCAAAGAAGAGGACTGAAGGCAAACCAACCACACCGACCAAAAGAGGCGAAGTTAACACTTCTGGAAACATCTGCCACACACCAGATATCAGGGCGGATGCTCTATGTTAAACACTTCCCATGGGGGTGACTTGTTCCCCATGTCTGGAGACATTCGGACTGTGAGACTGGTGAGTGACTGCGACTACTAGCCTTAGGGAGCCGCCAAGGATGCGGGGGACACTCTACGGGGCACAGGATGCCCCCCACCCCAATGGAATTATCTGGTCCAGTGTCAGCGGTTCTGAGGAAGAGTAACCCTATGTTCAACTATGTCAGTGACGTGGTCTCTGGAGCTGGGAGGAGCCACAGTGCCCACCTGGACCACTCGGGTGTTGACCGATGGCATATTTCACGTGGGAATTCTCAGACAGGCTTTGGGTTGCAAAGCTAAAATGAGCGACTCATCTGCTGACACACTAAACTTCTGGTTCCACAAGGAAATCATTCATCCACTCTTTCTTGAGACCGGCAAGTATTTTATTTTCCTCTAAGGGGCGTTAATTTTGGACAGATATGTCCTCCAGGGTGACCTGGAGGAAGTCTCCCAAGGTCCTTGTGAGTCAGTGCTGACCCGCCTGGCCAGAGCTGAATGAAGTACTGTGTGGCCTTGGACCAAAGGCCTTGCCAGGCGCTCACCGCCCACCTTCACGGCCTGTAGCTGACCAACGCCCCAGGGAGCTAAGCCAGATTCAAGAGAACGAAACTTAAGTGGTAACATAGTTTTATAAGATGCTGAATGAGGAAAAAATTTACTACAGGACCAAAGTCAAAAGTCTCTATTTCTAGCCCTTAATAACAAAACAAAACAAAACCCCCCAAAAAACCCTATAATGAAAGCAAACCCCACCCCTCTCTCTGCTGCCATTCTTCCCCACATTTCCACCACCCAGTGGCTTCCGAATGGACTAGTTCAGGTCTTTATCTTCTCTTCTCGGAGTTCCCCAAGACGGGCTGGACTCTAAGAATGTGGAAGATGGGCCGTGTGGCAGAGAAAGCCTGTGCTCTCTCAGGAGACTTAACCGCCCACCTGTCCCATGCTGGCTCATACGCAGATACCACTACACAAAAGGAGTGACAAAACAGGAAACATACCACAATTCCCAGGGCCTTCAAAATATTAAGTTTGCACATTGGACAGGTACAGTGTTCACTAAGCCAGGGATCCACGCAGGACTTGTGGAAAACATGCCTATAAAAACAAAACACAAAAAATGGAGAGTTGTATCATGGATTATATACTGAACAACTATTAGACCCAGAAACAGAATTTCTAGTTAGTCTGTTTCTCCCTCCTTTTGGAAATATTGGCAAGTCCTGAGAGAAAAATATTGGGGATATATTAAAATACAGCTGGCAGAAAACCTCCTGACCCCAATCTATATGCTGAAAACTGGCAAGTGGTATTTGGCAGTTCAGTCTTTTTATTCTAGCATTTGAAGAAACTTAGGATTTTCTTTTTTTTTTAAGATTTTATTTATCTATTTGACACAGAGAGATCACAGTAGACAGAGAGGCAGGCAGAGAGAGAGAGAGAGGGAAGCAGGCTCCCCGCTGAGCAAAGAGCCCGACGTGGGACTCGATCCCAGGACCCCGAGATCATGACCCAAGCCGCAGCAGCCTAACCCACTGAGCCACCCAGGCGCCCCGAAACTTAGGATTTTCTTAAGAATGGAACAAACTATACCTTATCAATCAGTTATGCTTTATACAACAGCCAGAGTAGAAGGGAAACTGAAGAAGGTACGAACCAAGGGCTGAATGAAAAGTTTTCTGCACAACCATGAATTATTCATGGAAGTTGGTTTCCATGTCATTTATAACATTATTTAAGAAGACTTCTAGGCAATGTTTTAAATGTGAAAATTATGAAGTGGTTAGGAGTGTTTTAGAGACGAAGGGTGCCTAGGAATACAGTGACACTGAGCCAACTGTTTTCAGTGGAAATGTGAAGGGGAGAGAGAGAGGATGGGTGATTTTTTTTTTTTTTTTTTTTTAACTCAGGAGAGTGGAAAGTCACTTCCTTGTGATGGAAAAGCAGTCATAGAGTCTTGCATTCTTAGAAAAGGGACCTGTGCCTTGTGGAAGGGAGAGACTTTGAGGGAGCTGTGGCAATCAGTTCTCAAGTTTAAGGACTCCCCATGGCAGCTGGTAGAAGCTAAAATGAGTTCCCAGAGTCCTGGCCAGAGAGGGAGAGAGGTGGGTGCCAGGACACATAGCCTGGGTACCTCGGAGGAACTATACTTGGAGTCTCGAGATAAAAGAAATTTCAAGAAAGGTATCAGATAGAAACATGGTATGCCTTTACAACTTTGTGAATCTATAATTTATATGTGGTTTATAATTATATGCACCTGCTTAAAAATGCAGTTTTCATCAAGCAAAGGGGTCTAAACCTCTTGCTGCTTTACTTGGGATTTGGAAAAAACATGCATGCTTACAGCTTCAACCTCAACACTGGATCCGCACCCACCTTCTGATACTTGGTGACTTTGCCCTCACTTCTTTGGGTAAGAATAAAGATCTCGAAGACTGAATTTATCAGTGCAGTGAACCAGAACTTCCTTGTCCCGGTAGGTTTTTATTTAAACCTGCAGGTTTTTACTCAAGGGGCAAAAGTCATCAAACCATGGGTGAGCCTGAAATTCATTTAGTACACACAAAGCACATCTACTTCTTGTTCCGATATCTTCCTAGGAGAGTGTTTGGGGTGGGGGGGGGAGGAGTTGAAGAGGTAGGGGGAAGGGCTCCTGCCTGCCGGGCCCCATACCCCAGCAGCTGTCAACTGTGCCAGAGTTCACTGTAGTCCGGTAAAGACTAGCATAAGGCTTCTATTCTTTCTGGGGATACAGACCCCTGTAGGTCGACTAAGTGACAGGATCCTCCACCTCACAAGGGTGCATCTGCCTAACCTCTGACCTATAGACCTCTGAGGGTCTGGTTAGTGCCTGGTTGGTTAGTGGGACAGGCGATGGAGGCCAGCTTCATGTGGGGCGGATGATGGACTTCGGGTGGTTGGCAGGTGACAGGAGAGAAGAGGCTGTGTGACCTATGATGGGGCACTGGCATTAGCTGTTTGCAGAGACCCTGGTTTCAGCAAGTAGCCACAGCCTGGGGGCAAATGGTGGTTTGCTCTCCCGGCTCCCCATCATTAGTGTTTTCACTTTTCTTTTTTTCTTAGCCTACTGCCTTTCATTTCTATTACTGGTTGTTCAGAAAAAGATGGTATAATCCCACATTTAATTTTTAAAGCTGCATGAGCTGAGTGTTCTTTATCTGTTCCTTAACTTTAGTGATACATGGGTTTTCCCTATGTTGGGGTTTTAAACTGTTCCCTTTGAGGTTTGTCGATATAAAGGACTGCTCCTCCATCCCCCCTTGCAGTACAGTAATGGACAACTACGACTAACTGGGTCTCCAGGGAGAGACTCAGAATGTCTCCCTTCCCAAGCTGGCCCCAAATCTGAAGAAATTAAGTTTTTTTCCTTAAACTAAAAAAACTTTTCCTTGTGACTATGTGTGTACCCTGCGTTTCTCCTGTTGACCACCCCAACCCCAGTTGGCCACCTACCCCCTCCCTCCTTCGACAGAGTCCCTGAGAGCCCGGTTCCTGCACCTCGCCTGGGGGGGGAGGTTGCGGAGGTTGTCAGCCTGGCTCCCACGCATGCCCCCTTGTCTGAAAACGGCCCGGCAGCTTCCCTATTCACCCACGGGCCCTCTGATGCAAACCCCCTGCCTCCTCGGGGCCACTGCTGCTATCTTGGTGCGTAACTGCCCTGTGCTCCTTCTTGCCCTCCTCATCCATCCCCTTCCCCTCTTGTGTCACTGCTGCACGAAGCTCGGCGGTGGCCCCCCTATTCCTCCCAGACACACTTTCTGCCACCGCAGTCTGAGCCCGCCTCCTGGCTATGTCAGTGTGGAGCTGCCAGGCGGAGAGGCGAAGGCACACGCTATTTGGAGCGGCAAGTGACGAGCTGTCGTAGAATACTTAGAAAACCCCCAGCGGCGTGCAAATGCAAGGTACCATTAAACACTAGCTCACCTGAAGTCATGCTAACGTTTCCCACACTAGCCCAACTAGTGGTCAGAATGTGTGCGCAGGCCTCTGGTGCTGGCACGCCCAGCACCAGCAATGTCTGACTAGCTCGCAAGTGTACCCCGAGCCCCCACGGTCACCTCAGTGGGTGGCTCCTGGGGCCAGCCAGAGAAGCCCTTCCCACTGTGATAAAAGACTCGAGCAGTCAGAGTACACGTGAAAGCAGGTGATGCGCCAAGGACCAGTGAAACGTGGAAAGAACAAGATTAGAACTTCGGGAAAAAAGCTCTTTATTCCTGCAAGAAATGCTTTGGGGTACAGAATGCAGAGTGAAACCAGTAGTAGGGCGCCCTCCCCCTTCCTACTTCCTGCACACCTCACAAACTGGAGAGGGCAGAGCGATGGCCGGAGGTGGGAAGAAGAGGGTGCACTGGAGCTGAGTGGTTTTCCCAGCTCCTCTTGGTGCCGTGCAAGAGCCTGGCAAATATAGAGGGATCCAGAATTATGAAAGGTCAGAGATGAGAACTCTTCCTCCTTGCTGGGCTGGCAGCAGACACTGCTGGAACTGGCCCTCCCTTGAGGCGGGGATACGCCCGCGATGCCTGATGCAGCGGCCAGAGGATGGACTCCTTTTAGGCTCCCAAAGTGGCATCCTGGACACATGGTGATCCAAGTGATGGCCCTCGACTTCTAAAAAGTATTTTTAACTACTAAAAGAATGTTGTGGCTGGACCTTTAAATAAGAGGTCTAAATAAGGTGATAGTTTCTAAGACGTGCTGGCTAACTTCCAAGGATGATCAGCTGTAATCAACGGACACAAGCAGGAGGCCCCCAAACGAGGCCAAAAGCCATCTGTCCACAGTAAATTCATGTGACGGAAGAGGAAAAGGAAAGGTCATGCAGCAAAAAGGCAGCAATCCATGAGCTCTGCTCTCTCTAGATAGAAAGTCTAAGTTCAGTCTGCAGAGAAGCTTGTTAAAAATTAAGGATGGACAGAAACAAAGGCACCTGGGCTCTCCTTGGCTTCTCAAGTGAAGAAGGGACAGTGAGCACAGCTCCTTCTTGAAGTCTGGCTGTGAAGGGAGAAGCTGCAGGACAGTGTTTAGCAATGGCTTATGACAATGACATAGGATGGGCTTGAATATGATGAAATGTTGGTGTACAGACCGAAAGAACAAAAACTGGCAGGGGCAGAGAGTCAGCAGAGTAAGGTCCCCTGGGCATGGGGAGGCTGAGGTGGAAAGAGTGTGTTGGAACAAAAGGAGCCCGCTGCCCTCCTGATGGGAAGGGACACTGCAAGGCTGGGTGGGGAGGCAGGTGCACCGAAAGCTTGAGGCCGGGAAGCGGAGGGAATTTTGGAGTCAAACAACCACAACTTTGTCTGTGAAGCTGCGGGGGAAGCTATCTGGCCAGAGTGAGGAACAAAGGGATGAGCCACGGTGTTTAAAGGAGAATGAACAAGGGGAGCCAACCAGGGAAAGAGACGGGTGCTCTGGGCAGCACTCCAGGCCCAGCTGGGGGGCCAGAGAGAGTCCCATGGGAGACAGGGAGGTGCCAGCACTTGAGAGCTCAAGGGAGAGGTAGCAGAGTCACCCTTCTGCTCTGTTCCAAAACCTACAGACAAAAGAGGGTGGGCAGGATGTCCCAGGCAGAGGGAAGAAAAGAGGTAGCAACCCACAGCCCAAATTCATTTGTAAGTATCCTAGAGGGGGTCCCCCAGAAACCAGAGGTGTGGGGAAGATGTGAAGTGAAGATGAAGATCCGGCCAAGGCCACCCTCTATGTGAGTGGTTGCCTCGACTGTGTGTAGGGGCTGTTGCGGGCCTCCCAGGGTGGGGGGGCGCGCAGCCAGGGACACTGCTAAAGATCCTGTGATGCACAGGCCAGCCGCCCCACCCCCGACCCCAAAGGATCCCAAAGGTCAACAGTACCAAAGCTCAGAAACCTTGCTCTGGGTAGGAAGCTGTCGATTCCGGTCCCACAGAACGTTGCTCGACATGCAAGGTTAATTTTCCTATACCTGAGAATCCTACCACTTCAGCGACGTAAACGGCTGTGCCGAGCAGAGAAGGCTACCACTTGCTGAGGCTTCAGGAGTACGTGTAACAGAGAGCACCCGGCCCCAGAGCAGAAGGGGGACTCGGGCAGAGCATCAGACAAGGACCCAGCAATGGAACACAACCCACCGAGGGCGCAGTGCCCTGACAGTGGGCATGAGAAACATCGTTAAGTTTGCCAGAATTCTAACATCCAAAAGCAGACCGCAGCCACAGGCCCAGCCCCAGAAGGGCGAGGCCCGGGACGGAGGGGCACACTGTGGAGTGCCGCTCAGGTGCCTATTATGAGCCATAGGCCCAGGCTCTGGGATGTGTTTTTCTGAACACTCCCCACGGATTCCAACACAATGTCTGGTTTGGAAAGCACTGGATTAAGTTAAGAAAAAAGGAGAATGAAGAATGAAACTTTGGAACAGCCAGTGCTCAGGAGGTGGGGAGCAGGGTGGGCAAGCTTCCAGAGTAGTCTATTTTTGGCCAAGGCCCCCCTGAGGAAGACACTCTCGAGTTAGTAACAACCACGATTGGCTTCAGAGGCCTTTGTTCTTGGGTCCAGATGGTCGCTCTGGGGGGGTGAGAGGGACCCTGGCCTGAAATAGGAAGACAGAATTTGGAAAGACTTGGCCTCTTCCTGGTGATCCTGGTGTCAGAGATCTGTGCAGGTGAAAACAGGTTTAAAACCAGCTAAGAGTGGGTAATGCTTTATACTGTACCTACTGATCTTCCTGGTTTGTATTTGGATGTGTAGTTCCTCCAGCCTCATGTTTTAAACCATACCTGATGGCAGCTGAAGGAAATCTGCTAATTATATAATTTAATTTTCTACAGGAAATGTACCGTTAGTTTTGTACATTTTCCTTTATAAGTAAACTAGATTGACTTGAATTCTAGGAGCTGGTTTTCTGTTTCAGCATATGGAATTATTCTTAAGTTCTATGATTAAGAAAAAAACAAAAACCCTCACGGATCTTTCTAGGTTTAAAGCCGATGACTTTGGGAAGAAAATGGTACCGGTAGCCTCATGGAGACAACCACTGACAATTATTTCATTTGTTCACATGTTCTGTGTTAGTAAGTGGTCAGCGTGGTTATGTTTTAAGGGAACGGAAAAAGAAGAGTTAAAGTCTTTGATTTGAGGCTTCTCAGTAGGCGACTTTGTATTTTTTTCCAATTCAACATGCTTCTAAAGAACATTTGCTCTATTTAGAGCACTACACACGAGTGAATGTGGTCCGATACACGGAGCAGTAAAGGCAGACCTTTACTTTGACTCCCCCGTTTCTGGACCGTGTGACCCCGACATCTACCAGGAGGGTCCCTGTCCCTCAGGTATATTGGGGAGAAAAGCACGGACCCTGGCACAGGACAGTAACCTCAAGCGCACAAAGCAGAGGGCCTGGCCCAGCAGCCAGTCCGAGTAACCCAGGTTCAGAAGGATTGGTCCAAGCCCTAGAGTCTTGGTTCTTGGCGACAAGTGAACACCACAGAGCCTTCATTGGAGGGCCTACTGATGCACTGGGATTCAACAGGAAGAGGAGCAAGGGGCTCCTTTTGAAACCCATGAGAGTCCCAGAATTGAACATTCTTGACTGTAATGGTCTTAGGCTATGACGTGCCCAAAGGTTCTCCCCGTGTTTCTCATGAGCGGCGGAGGCCTGCTGTCAGTGTGTGCACAGCTCCTGCCGACTGCTACCCCCCTCATGGGTAATGTGGTGCCCCGCCTCCACCTGCCGCCAGAGCCTGGCGAGCAGGTGCCGAGAGCCAGTGGGACCCTCCCCCTGAGAGAGGGGCGTGCGTGCCCCACAAGTAGCACTCTGTTTTAAACAAAGGGCGCGGACATACTTGCAGGGGAGAATCCGCACCACATCGTTCTGCTTGTAGCTCTCGATACAGACTGCGCAGTGATCGAAGTCGGGGTCTGTTTCCTGTGAGGAGAAGCACAGGCACGAGAGTCACAGGCTAGAATGGAAGCTATACAGAAACAGGGAGACAATCCAGCAGAGCATCTTCCCGTGGCACCCACGGCAAGCAAACCATTAGGAAGTGAACAGCTACCAACACTTGTCACGTTTTCAGTTGCTTAACTGCACTGACCCAAATGACACCAAAACCCCTCTACCTCGTTTTGAAACTATGTTGTAATAGTTACTGCTAATTTTATTTGTGAAGGGTCTTAGAAGGCAGAATTTTTACCTGTGTTTCAAGATTCAAACCCACCATCACCATGGACACCCTCCTCTCGCCCCACCACAGCGGCATCATGGCTCTGGGTCAGTGGGTTTCGCCGCACACCCTCCACAGTGTGGGTCGTCCTCTGACCACGTATCAGAGTGCGGGCAGAAAAGATGGTGAGCCCGCAAAAGACCAAGCCCCAAGGATGGGAGCTAGTCCCAGGTCTGGGGTAGAGAACAATCATGGCCCGACTCAATCCTGGGTCTTTGTGGACACTCAGGAGGACTCGGCCAGGTGGTCGGCCACGCAGGTTAACTGGCTTCCTTCCTCGCCCATGCCAGGAAGGGACTCCCCTGAGTTGTCGTAAGTGGAGCACTACCAGAACGTAAGCCAAGAAAGGGGAGAGAACCTGCTGTGTTATGGCCACCGGGACTAAAACTCAGTGGGACAACTCTGGGTAGGTCTAGGAGACGCAAACTTGGCAGAGGTGTTGGTGTGAATAAGGAAAGACTGTTTGGTGTTAGCCTAAAGGACAACATAGGCTGGGTAGGTTAGACCAGCTCTGGGGAATTTCAACTGATGTGGCAGCTGAAGGTCGCCAGGCTAAGAGGGTGACTATTCCCTCTGGGATTAGACAGCTGCCGTCCTGATGCTGCTTTTACTTTCTGCCCATGTTTTTACCCGTTTCTTCCCTTAGTGTTCACTGAAAAGGTCTCTACCCCCCAGAGCCGTGTTAAGGGGGTGGGAATAAAAATGGGTGAAGTCGAGAAAGTGGTGAAACTATGGAGGATGGAGAATTGTCTGAAATTACCCTCTCAGGGCTGTTCATCACAATGTGAGAGGCGGGTGCGCTGCAGAAAACAGCTTTGGGCTTAAGCCTGTAGAGGTGCAACTTTTCCATCTAGATACCCGAATGCATGGCGTGCAGGTTCTAACCCCAAGCTGCTGTTTCGTCCTCATGCAGCAGAAGAGGGCTCCACGTGACGCGAGGCCCGACCGGGCAGCTCTGGTGAGCCGTCTCAGCCACGGCCTCAGTCACTGGCTTTCTCACTCGGTCTCCCCACGCCAAGAGCCCAACCGACACACTGGGCGCTTCCTTCCAACTGTCTGGCCCACTGGGCAGCACCTTGTGAACGATACTCCCGGGAGATGTGGGGCTCCAGCTCTCTGGTGAACTGGTGAGGGACTAAAACACAAAGGAAGCACAGGGAAGAGGACGTATACTCCTGGCCACCGAGGGCACCAACTGACCCATGAGGGCTCTGCCTGAAGGCATCCTTGGCTGCGGTGGGACACCATGGCTCGGGGGAAAGAGACCAGTGCAGCTGGTAATGGAGGAGCACTGCAAGTCCAGGAAAGTCAGAAACTCTAAGGATGGCCTCCAAAGGAGGCATGCTAAGGGTAAGAGTTCAAAGGGAGGCTAATCTAAAATGAAGTACTAGATCGTATACCCGGAGAGACACAAATGATTAGGGTGTGTTCTCTCCCACCAAATCGAAGGTGAAACTACTTTATTGTTTTTATAATGTCAAAGTTATTTCGCTACCATACCTTATCACCCTTTTTTACTGTCCTGGTGGTCAATTTGCTGATGGCTTTCTTGGCAGCATCTCCAAGACGACGCTATGACAGTTACAAAGAAAAACAGACATTAATGCAAGATCTCTAGATGATGTCCTTCACTTTAAAGTCATTAAATGTATAAAGCCCCTGTTACCCCATAACATTCTCTAGGTCATGTCCCAGGAAAGGATTCTAACAAAGCAATTAAAAAAATGAGAAAAACTGGCAGTTTTCCCATAGATTCGGCTTTCTGAATTGAATTACTGAATTACCCTGGTTAAATAGTTCAAAAGTATATGTAGTGGGAAAAAAACACCAGGGTCATAAACACTGCTGCATCCCTGTGTTTAATAAACCTCTGAAATACTACAGCGTTACTGAGATCTACTTCTTGCACCTGTCAGAGCCACAAGCATGGCCCTCATGGCTCCGGGACGATCAGAAGGATAAGTTCGAGCCTCCAAAGCCCCACGGTGGTGCAGCACGGTGCCCAGCGAGGCAGGAGAGAGGCAGTCATGAGCTCTCCTTCCGTCTCCACTACCACAATAAGCTCCGTGAGCTTAGCGAGGTACATTTACCTTCCCAGGGGTGACCTGTCTGAAAGGGTTAAGCCACAGAATCTCAGAGATTGGACAGATCCCACATTTGGGCAGACATTGCTAGATACCAAGGACCCAGAGGGGGAAAGACGGTGCTCCCGAATCTCAAAATGCCAGGTGAATCGGGGGACAGACCAGGAGATACTGTGACTGAGTGCTGCACAGCAGAGGATGCCTGGGTGGTGTGCGGCGCAGAGGGGCAGCCTAACACGGTGGGGGTGGGGGGCCGGGGCAGAGGAGGGAGGTCAGGGAAGGCTTGAAGAAAGGAGCCATGAGCAGAGATGTAGAATACTAGTGGGAAGGAATCCGATCAGGAAAAGCACAGGAGACGGGAGGGGCCTTCTGGACAAAGGAAACCTAAGAAAAATAAATAGGCGTGAAGCACAGGACTATGAAAGAAATTATTCGATATCGCTAGGATGAGCATATACCTGACTGTGCAAAACAGAACGTTCTGGGAGTCAGAGGGCCCTATCAGTAATTACACGGGACAGTGGGTGCAAACAGGCACGCTGAGACAGGTGGTCACTCTGCACACAAGCAGATCTTGAACGGTGAGAAGAGGCAGATGCTGAGCCTGAGGGGGGATGGTGGGGCTAAGAGAAGGGGAAACCTTGGATTTTATATCCTAAGTATTAAAAAAAAATCATAGAAACAAAAAAATTTTAGGGGAATTTAAAAATACACAAAAGAAAATAAGTTAATAAACTTCTATGTATCTACCCATCATCCAGCTTCAATGATCAATGTTTTACCAATATTTTCCATCCTTCCATCCATCCCCTCCTCTTTACTGTGCTAGAGGATTTCAAAGCATATTTCAAAGTATTTCACACATAAAACTGTCATTATGTCTTATAGATAGGGGCTTTCATTTTTGCCACTATCTCATCTAACAAAATTAACAATAATTTATCAACATTATCAAATGCTCAGACTATACTATAATTTCCCCAGTTCTCTTAAAAATGTCTATTTTAATTTTTTTCTTAAATATTTAATTTATTTATTTGAGAGAGAGAGAGCATGAGAGGGGAGGTCAGAAGGAGAAGCAGACTCCCCGTGGAGCTGGGATCCCGATGCAGGACGTGATCCCGGGACTCCAGGATCACGAGCTGAGCCGAAGGCAGTTGGTTAACCAACTGAGCCACCCGGGCACCCAAAAATGTCTATTTTTTAAAAAAGATTTATCTGACAGGAAGACCACGCAAGCTCACACATATGTGGGTGGGGGTAGGGGAGGGGCAGAGGGAGTGAGAGACTCTCCCCACCCCTACCATGGCTGAGAGTGGAGCCCAACCTGATCTCATGATCCGGAGATCATGACCTGAGCCGGAATCGAGAGTTGCCATTCACCCAAATGGCCACCCAGGTGCACCCCAACATGTCTTCTTATATAGTTGGCTTGACTCAGGGTACAAAGTCCAAACATTGCATTTGGTTGCTGTTCCCCTCAATTTTCTCTTAGTCTGTGAGAGTCTCCTCTACCATATATGTATCTCTAGCCTGTGGAAACAGAATTGACTTAAACTGCATATATAGAAAGTGTACAATTAGATATATATTTCTAAGCTTTTATTTCTTTATTTGACAGGGAGAGAGAGAAAGAGAAAGAGAGCACAAGCAGGTAGAGCAGCAGGCAGAGGAAGAAGCAGACTCTCCGCTGAGCAGAGAACCCCATGCGGGACTCAATCCCAACACCCTGGAATTATGACCTGAGCTGAAGGCAGACGCTTCACCCACTGAGCCACCCGAGTGCCCCTACAATTTGATATTTTGACATGGCCCACAAAACCATGACTACCATTAAGACACTGTATCTATCATTCCCCAGTTTCCTTGTGCCTCTTCCCATCACAGCTTCTGTCCACCGCCTACTTCCTGCTACTGTACTTTGTATTTTTCAGAGTTTTACATAAATACAATACACTATGTACTATTTTGTATATGGTTTCTTTCATTCAGCGTAAGTACCTTAAGATTAATCCATGTTGCTGCAAGTGTCAACAGTTTATTGTTTTCTTACTCTCCGTAGTATCCCACTGTATAGGTACACCACAATTTATCTTTTTACCCTATTGATGGAACTTTTGTATTGTTTGCCAGGTTTGGGCTGCAATGAATAAAGCTGAAAACCACCTTACTGACTTGTACAAGTCTTTGTGAGGACACGCGCTTTCTGTTCTCTGGGGTAAATACTTTACACAGTAGGGAAGACTGGCAATAGGGTAGTGTGCTTGACTTTTTAAGATACTGCCAGAGTGTCTTCCAATGTGAGTGGGCCATTTTTATGTTTCCACAAGCTGTGTATGAAAATCCCACTTCCTCTACATCCTCACCAACACTTGGGTGGTCAGTCTTTTCCACCTGATTGTAATCACTAAGAAGTGTGTAGTGGTATCTCACTGTAGCTCAAATTTGCATTTCCCTAACCACTAACAACGGTGAGCGTCTTTTCATGTGCTTGTTTACCATCTGCATATTTTCTCTGGTCAAGTGTCCGAATCTTTTGCCCGTTTTTCTATGTAGTTGTATGTTCTCTTATTATTGATCTGACAGTATACTACATACATTTTTTAAAGATCTATTTATTTATTTTGGGGGGAGGAACACAGGGAGAGGAGTGAGAATCTCAAGCAGACTCCCTACTGAGTGGGGAGCCTGACGTGGGGCTCAATCTCATGACCCCAAGAGCACGACCTGAGCTGAAATCAAGAGCTGGAGGCTCAACCAGACTCAGCCACCCACAGACTGAGCCACACAGGCGCCCCTATATTACATATTCTAGATCCCATTCTTTTTGCATACATTTTCTCTCACTTTGTGGCAAAAGTTCTTAATTTTGATGGTCAATTTATCAAATTTTCATTTGTGGACTATACTTTGGTGTCATATCTAAGTAATTTTTGTCTATCCCAAGATTACTTTTCTCTATTTTCTAGAAGGTTTATTGTTTTAGGTTTTGTACGTAGGCCTCTGATCCATACTGAGTTAATTTTGTATATTAATTTTGTAAATGGTGTGAGGTCCTGAGGACAAGTTTGTTTTTGGCATATGATACACAATTGTTTCAGCATCATAAACTCATCCTTCTCCACTGAACTGCCTTTGTACATTTGGCAAAAATCATTTGCCCATAAATGTGTGGGTCTGTGTCTGAACACTATTTTGTAGCATGTATCTATTACTAAGCAAATATCACTCATTAATTGCTTAGTCATTAATTTCTTGTAGTGCTTTGTAAAAACAAATTTGAAATCAGTGTTACACCTCCAACATTTTTTTCCCCTTCTTTCCAACATCCCTTTGGTTGTTCTTGATCCAGTGTGTTCCCATAAGAATTTTAGGTTAAGCTTGTCAACTTCTATAAAAAGAGTTACCTGGGATTTACATTAGGATTGACTGCACCAAATGCATAGATCAATTTGGGTAGAAGTGATATCTAACTAGCACTGAGTCTTCCCCTGAACACTCTCCATCTGATTAGTTCTTATTTAATTTCTCTCAGCAATATTTTATAGTTTTCACTATACAGGTCTTACACATCTTTTGTCAGATCTCTAAAAATTTCCTGTTTATTTTCTCTTTGATGCTAATGGAAATGGTACTTTAAAAAATTCAGTTCTCATCCAGTGCTCGTATGGAAATAAAATTGACTTTTGTATTATATCTCTCAACCTTGCTAAGCCCATTTATTAGTTCTGGCAGCCTTTTTTTAGACACCTACCAAATTTTCTAAATAGACGTTAATGTCCTTTGTGAATGAAAACTGCTTTACTTATTCGTTTCTTTTTTTTAAAAGAGAGAGCAAATTAGAGTGAGCAGAGGAGGGAGAGAGGGTGAGGGGGAGAGAGAATCTCAAGCAGGCTCTGTGCCCAGTGTGGAGCCCGACGTGGGACTTGATCTCACAACTTTGAGATCATGACATGAGCTGAAATCAAGAGTGGGATTCTTAACTGACTGAGCCACCCAGAGGCCCCTACTTATTCATTTCTGATATGGATACCTTTATTTATTTATTTTTTAAAGATTTTATTTATTTCTCAGAGAGAGAGTGTGAGCAAGTGCACAAGCAGTGGAAGTGGCAGGCAGAGAGAAAAGCAGACTCCCCAATGAGCAGGAAGCCAGAAGCAGGACCTGATCCCAGGACCCTGAGATTGAGATCATGACCTGAGCAGAAGGCAGATGCTTAATCAACTGAGCCACCTAGGGGTCCCTCATTATGTTCTTTATTCCTTGTTGTGCTGGTTAGAACTTGTAGTACAATGTAGAAATAAGTCATCGAAGCACAAATCCTTCTATTGTTCCTAATCTTAAAAAGAAGCATCTGATCTCTCACCATTTCATATGATGGTAGAGCTGCTAATTTTCCATTGATGCCTCTTGTCAGTTTAAGGAACTTACCTTTTATGCCTAGTTTATAAAAAAGTTTTAAAGTCAGGAAAAAATGTTGGATTTTGGCAAGTGTTTTTCTGAGTGTTTCTACTGAGACATATGGTTTTCTTTTCTTTTCTTTTTTTTGGTCTGTTAATATGGTAAATTATATCAATTAATTTCTTAGTGTTTAAATAGCCTTGCATTCCTGCGATCAACACAACCTGGTCATGATGAATTAGCCTTCTTATATATTGTTGGGTATTATTTGCTAAAATTTTCTTTAGAATTTTTCCATTCTTGTTCAAGAGGGATTCTGGTTTACAGTTTTCTTTTTTGTAATGTTTTCGTCTAGTTCTAGTATCAGGATGTTGCTGGCTTTACAGGATGAAATGGGAGGTATTCCTGCCTTTTCAATTTTCTGGAGTTTGTATATTTCTTCCTTAAATGTTTGATAGAACTCAACAGAAACCATCTGCCTGGAGTTCGTTCTTTCTTTCTTTTTAAGTTTTACACTACAAATGCAGTTTTCCTGGTAGATACAGAGCTAGTTATCTTTTCTTCTTGAATGTGTTTTGGTCATTGGGGTTTTTCATGGAGTTTGTCCATTTTGTATTAATTGCCATAGAACTGTTCAAAATATTCACTTATTATCCCTATAATCTGTAATGATGTCATTGCTCTCATTTTTGATATCGGTAATTTGTGCCTTCTCTCTTTTCCTCCTGAACACTGTGGTCACAGGCTTATCAATTTTATTGATTTTTTTCTTGGCACCACTGTTCTTCTGTTTTCTAGTTCACTGACTGCTGCCATGATCTTTTATTGTTCCTTTTCTTCTGTTTACTTTGGATTTAATTTGCTCTTCTTCCCGAGTTTCTTAAGGCATAAGTTGACAGTATTCAGAATGTTCACCTTTTCTAATATAGGCATTGCTTTAGTGGAATCTTGAAAATTTGATATTCTGTGTCTTCATTTTCATTCCATTCAAATGATTCTCCCATTTCCCTTTATCCCATGACTTATTTGAAAGTTAGTTTCTAAATATTTGAGAGTTTTCCGAAGACTTTGTTGTTAGTTTTTGATTTTTTAAAAAAGATTTATTTATTTGAGAGATAAAAAGAGAGAGCCCACACGAGCATGAGTGGGGGGCAGGGACAGAGGGAGAAGCAGACTCCCCATTGAGCAGGCAGCCCATCACGGGGCTTGATTCCAGGACCCCAGGATCACGACCTAACCCAAAGGCAGATGCTTAACCAGCTGAGCCACCCAGGCATCCCTGATTTCTGATTTAATTCCAAGTGGTCAGAGAACATATTCTGAAGGACTCAAATACCATTAAATCCACTGAGACCTGTTCTATGGCTCAGAGTACACTTGAAAAGGCTGGATGGAGTGTTCTTTAAATGTCAATCAGGTCAAGTTAATCAATGATGTCTGTTTAAATCTTTTTCTCATGCTCACTGATTTTTTGGCCACTTACTCTTTCAATAGCTGAGAAAGGGATAGAGATCTTGGACTCTAACTGCAGAGCTGTCTACATCTCTTGCAGCATCCCCTTAGTTTTCACTTCGCATCATTTTGGAGCTTTCTAATTCGTCAGGAGCATAAATGTTTAGGTGCCAGGTCTTCTCAGCAATCGAATAATTTCTGATCAAGAAGTGACGCTCACTGACTGAGAAGTCCCCTGAGAACAAGAACAGTTCTCCCTTCTGGCTTTACGATTTTGACTACACCAAGAATCTCATGTTAGTGGAGTCCTATGGTATTTGTCTTTCTGTGACTGGTTTATTTCACTTGGCAAATTGTCTTCAAAGTTCACCAGTGTTGTAGTGTATTGCAGAGCCGTCTTCCTTTGTAAGGGGAATGATATTCTGTTGTATGCACACACATCCTGCTTATCCACTCATCTGTTGGTGGGCACCTGGGTTGCTCTCATGTTTCAGCTACTGTGAACAATGCTGGGTTCTCTACTCTATTCCACTGGTCTGTCTGTATGCTCCCACCATACTGCTTTGATTACTGTAGCTCTGTAGTAAGTTACTAAATCAGGCAATGTGAGACTTGCAACTTAGTTCTTCTTATTCAAGATTGTTTTGGCTGTGCAGCTCAGAGAGTCAAATCACCATTTCACAACAGGGGGAAGATGAAGGGAGAGCAGGGCTGGGAGAGTGCACGTTGGGATGTATGATGTCCAAGGCCAAGCTTTACGAGCACTGAGACCTGGCTACTGGAGACAGCAAACATGAGTCATGGTGGCCTTGACCCGAGTCACAAAGTGGAAAGACAGAAAGAAAATCCTGAGTGGAGGGGCCTTTAACTGGGACAAGGCGGTGGGAGCAGGGTAATGTTTAAATCTTACCAAATTTCCTGAGGAAAGGGCGCAGACCAACTTTAATGAAGGTAGGTGGAAGGGTCTCCCACAAACCCTAGAGGACAAGTAGTCGGGGTCGAACCACCAACTGTCGTGTTATTCTAAAAGGATATAGACTCGGCAGATGGGCTAAAGGGAAGAGAAAAGGGGTTCTGACAGTTCCAAGAGCCAGGGAACCCAGAAACCAGCATAAAATACCTCCCCACATGCCTGAGAGATTGCTCACTGAACAGAAGCCTCAGCAGGTGACTCTGAGATACAACCAGAAACGGGGACATTTCTCAGGCTCTACTTTACAGATAACAAAACATAAGGAGGGAGGGAAGTTCAGATAATCCAGGGCGGCTCACTCCCCTGAGGATCTGAAACACCCACCACAACCCCCCCCCTCCCCAAAAAAGAAAGGGCCCTCCCTTCCTGAGGAAAACAAGACCTGGACTGAGCAGAACAGGAACGGGGTGGGGGGGGCAGTTGGGGGAGGAAGGAGAAAAGCTTACGACACTAGAGGAAACTCTTAAAACTTGAAGCTCATCTTTTCTGTTTGCCATTTCTCAGGCATCCCTGATCCTTGTTGTCGTCTGTTTTCTTGACAACATGATTTCATATATTTTTGCTGTTGTTTCTTAACTCTTTCAGGCAGGAGGGTAAACCAAGTTCATGATCTGATTCTATTTTGGCCCCAAACAGAAGTCTCCACAATACTTCTTTTTAAAGGTCATTTAAAAATGATAAAACTGGGTTATTTGTCTAACAGAGGGTCCCATATTGTAAATTTGGCTACTTGTTTCCTCCTGGAGTCATTGTACTTGGTCTATTGCTTATGAAACAGCAGTTAGATTTAGGCTCGCCTGCTCTGGTGAGTGTACGTCCTAGATGGTGCTGTGTGCTTCCTCACACCCCGCCAGCGCCAGGGCGCGATGTTCGCCTTCCCTGCCCTAATGGACATCAAGACAATCAATAGATTCAGACTTTGTCAGCTCCATCCATCCACTATCCAGCTCCCTACGTCCTCCAGCTGGTCTTAGCATCCATTGATGGTCACTGCCTAAGGCTGGCAGTTCATGAACGGTTACAAAATGGTGGTTCTGTAATTCATCGATGAGCTGGAATTCTTTTACAAGGATCAGGTTACAATGCAATAATACAATGTGTTGGTTACGATGCAATAAAACAATGTGTACAGAAAACTCAAGGTGAATCATTTTTAAGGGTCATTTTTTTTTTTTAAGTAGGCTCTATACCCATTGTGGAACCCAACTTGGGACTTGAACACACGACCTTGAGTTGGGACAGAGATTCATTATTTTATTAAGGATGTAAAATGGTAATTTTGCCATTCCTTCTGTGTTTAGTAGCTGGAATTTTTCCATGAACAGGGGTGTTCTTTGTTACTGGGTTGTCATTACCACGGACAGAGGAGCTCTGTATTCTTTTAGAAAAAGGAAAAGAAACCAGGATTTCATACGATTTCCAACTCGAAAATTAGATCACAATGTTATCACTTAATGTCTTTAATTTTTAAATATTTTTTCTTATTGTGAAAAACTTGGTTTTCTAAGATCATTACATTACTTACTTGCTTTATCTTGCAATACACAGACAATAGTTTCAAATAACAATACCACTAACAGTAAGATAATTCAATGCAGCTGACTTTTTTTTTTTTTTTTATCCTTAGACTATATTCTGGTAGAAATGCACTGTCCAAAAAAAGTGCCCTAAAATAATTCCTTCCTCCGTGTGTGTATGCCACCATCTTGAAATATATTTAGGTTCATTTGTTTCCATTTATTTTCAATTTTGATGATTCCTTCTTCTTCTTCTTTAAATTATCTACAACAGTCACACAGTTCCAGAGTCAAAACTGTAAAACCAGGTACAGTAAAGTCTCACTTTCATCCCTAGTTTCTCCACCCTGTTCTCTTTCCCCTCAAGCAAGAACCCTTTTTTAAGAGAATTCTGCTCTATCCTTATACTGTTGCCTTCTGGAAATAAAAGCTTGCACCAGTATTGTGTGCATACATGCTATATACTTCCATTTACATGGGTGTATTTCCACAGTCCCCTTCTTTCTTACAATAAACTAGTACATAAAACTGTTCTGTACAAGGGTGCCTGGGGCTTCAGCTGGTTGCTACTCTGTTTCAGCAGGTCATGATCTCACCGCTGTGAGATAGAGTACCATGTCAGCTCAGTGTAGAGTCTGCTTCAGATTTTCTCTCCTGTTCCCTCTCCCTCCAGCTCACATGCCCGCTTGCTCTCTCAAATCAATAAATATTTAAAAAATCATATTTATTATTAAAAAATAAATAAATCTTAAGCAAAGCAAAACAAAACAAAACCCTGCAGGCAGCAGAGAGAGATCTTTAGACTGTCCTTCTGTTCTACAGCTCCAGTGCATTCGGAGTCTTTCATGGTGGAGAGTGCTAGCTTACCCCAGCAGACTCCTACTGATGGACGTTTGGGTGGTTCAAGTCTTTACATTATAAAGAATATCAAGATGAACAGTACTGTGTGTGTGTGTGTGTGTGTGTGTGTGTGTATGCCTTTTTTCATTTTTTAAGGCTATGATGCTACAGGCAAGGTTACTAAGGGATAAGCACATATGAGCTTTTGCTAGCTATTACAGATTCCAGTCACCCCCTCACCCCATGAACTGTACCATTCTGCATTCTTTTGGTGTATGAGAATTCTTGTTTTCCCACCACTTGGTCAAGAGGGAACGCTGTCAAACTTTAGAATTTTCCTTTTTGATCAATAAGAAACGATATCTCAGAATGTATATATTTTTTCTCAGTATAGTTTTTAAGTCACATTTAACTTAGTGTGGTTGAACATCTTTTACTATTTTAAGTACCATTTGGCATTTTTCTAAGTGAGCCTATTTTTCCCTATCAGTTTTTTTTTTAAGATTTTATTTATTTATTTGACAGACAGAGATCACAAGTAGGCAGAGAGGCAGGCAGAGAGAGAGGAGGAAGCAGGTTCCCTGCCGAGCAGAGAACCCGATGTGGGGCTCAATCCCAGGACCCTGGGATCATGACCTGAGCCAAAGGCAGAGGCTTTAACCCACTGAGCCACCCAGGCGCCCCAATCCCTATCAGGTTTTTAGTCTTCTTTATATTCAGGGATATAGCCCTTTGTGTGTAATATAAGTAAACATCGTAAGTATTATAAATATCTTTTTCTAGTTTGTCATTCATTCATGTTTGGTTTTCCTTTAAAACATTAAAATATGGAGTTAAATTTATCAGTCATTTTTTATTCTACTCTATTTTGAGCCACAATTCAAAGTTTTCCAAGTTCTCTGTCATAAAGGAAAATTTAGTCTATGTTTTCTTCTAATATTTGTAGTTTAACTGTTTATAAATAGATCTCTGATTCATCTGAAATTTATCCTGTTGTACAATGTAAGGAATAGTTCTAATTTTGTCTTTTTTTCAGTTGTCCCACAACCACTTACTAAAAAGTTCATCTTTCTCCACTGATTTGAGATGATGTTTTTTATTATATACTGTACTTAAAATTTCTACATGCAGTTGTGTTTATTTTTGGATTTTGCATTTTTGTTCTATGAGTCTGCTTACTCATGGGCTAACTTTGAACATTCTTTTAAACAAGAGGCTTTATTATATATTATTAAACTTCTTGTGGCCAGCCACCCATCACTGCTCAATTTTTTTTTTTAAGATTTTATTTATTTATCTGACAGACAAATATCACAAGTAGGCAGAGAGGCAGGCAGAGAAAGAGTGCGCGGGGTTGGGGGATGGGAAGCAGGCTCCCTGCTGATCAGAGAGCCCAATGTGGGGCTCCATTCCAGGACCCTGGGATCATGACCTGAGCTGAAGGCAGAGGCTTTAACCCATTGAATCATCCAGGTGCCCTGCTCCTCAAATTTTTAAGGTGTGTTTTTTTAAAAAATTGTTTTCTACTACTTGTTCTTCCATATGATTTTTATAATTACCTTATTTAACCCAGAGAAAAATGAAGGCAATTTTATTGTATTTGTATTGAGTTGTATTTTATTGTATTTGGATTGAGTTAAATTTATGAGTAAACTTTGGGAGAACTGACATCTTCAATGTACTGAATGTTTATATTCAATAGGAACAAGGTATGTCAGGAGCGTTTTGTAGTTTTCCTCATGTAGGTTTTATACAGTATTTGAGAAGTTCATAGAAAGATTGAGCCACCCACCCATTCAGTTGTAAATGTTGCCTTCCATCCCATTGTATCTATTGATTTTCTTCTATATGTTAATTTAAAAAAAATTTTTTTAAAAATTTATTTGTCAGAGAGAGAGGGAGAGCGAGCGAGCGAGCACAGGCAGACAGAGTGGCAGGCAGAGGGAGAAGCAGGCTCTCTGCTGAGCAAGGAGACCGCTGCGGGACTCGATCCCAGGACGCTGGGATCATGACCTGAGCCGAAGGCAGCCGCTTAACCAACTGAGCCACCCAGGTGTCCCTATATGTTAATTTTTTAAAAAAGGTCTTTATTTATCTGACAGAGAGTGAGAGCACAAGCAGGGGGAGCAGCAGAGGGAGAGGGGGAAGCAGGCTCCCTACAGAGCTGGGAGCCTGATGTGGGGCTTGGTCCCATGACCCTGAGATCACACCTGAGCCGAAGGCAAATGCTTAACCACCTGAGCCACACAGGTGCCCCTCTATATGTTAATTCTATATCCTGTTGCTTTATTAAGTCATCTCCCTGTTTTGTATGGTTCCATTGACCTTTTTGGGATTTTCAGATCGATGCTCCTTTCAACTGAAAATCGAGATACTTCTCCAAGCCTTACGCATCTTGCTGCCTGCTCTTACTGAATTGCCCGGGTCAGTACCTGCAGTAGGACATTAAAGAGGGCAGCTCTGCTTCGGCCTCACTGCAGGGGGAATGTCTTCCCACTTACCTGTGGGGGATGATGTGGGCTTCCAGGCTTGTGTGTGTGCAGGTGCAGGCTATTGAATGCCCACTACCTGCTGTGCTCCCCACCGCTCCAGAACAGGCTCCTGGATCAGAGCCTGCGGTTCTCTCTGCAGAGGCTTCTGACCTCTCTTTCTGCTTTCTGGGTTTCTGACTCTTAGGGCCACCAGAACCACCCCCTTTCTTCCCTTGGCTGCCTTCTTTGGACCCTGCGGCTGTTGGCAGCCTGGCCTGACCATTGCTTTTTCTGGAGTTCTTGGGGCCTGGTGTCATCAAAGATGTCTGAGGACTTTTCCTTTTGTTATCCTACCTGCTCTCTGTGTTTATTGTTTTAAAGGCATTTAGGGAAATTTAAAACACAAACAAAAAAACCTCCTACTGCTTCCACCTTGTTCAGCTCAGGATTCTGCTAAAGAATTGTAAGCAGGAGATCCCTGATGAGATGGGAGTTTTGGAGAATTGAGGCCTGGACTCCTGAGAAAATGCTATGTGGACACAGGGAAGCGTGGGGGCAGTGAAGACCCAGTAGGGTTGAGGGCTTCGGTGACTCAGGGCCCAAATCAGGCACGTGGGGGCAGGGAAAGGGGAGAGGGCAAAATCCAGGGAGATTTAGGGGGTAAAATGGGCAGAACCTAATGGCGAACAGCCGTGGGGGCATGACAACAGTGGGGAGTCAAGACTGTCAGCTCCCTAGCTAGGTGCCTGGCTCTGTGGGAGTGGCACCACGTGAGGGTGTTTCAGAAAGAGAAGAGCGGGTGCTGGGGGGAGAAGGGCTCAGCGTCAGCGAGCTGCTACCAATGCACACAGGGTATCACATTAGACAATGCTCGCAAGTATCTGGATCCATCCCCCCTTATACTTCTGAACTTCTAACATCTCCTGTGGCAAAAGGGAAAAAACTCATCTTTCCTCTGTATTTGATACGAATGTCACATATCTTCGTTGTGGTATCTTTCACTAGACTTGGCTTCTGTGTTACTGCTTCTTGCCGACCCTGTCCCCAACGTTCCCAATCACTCTGTGACACGTACACCTCAGCCAGCCACGGTTCTGGTCTTTTACTTGAATCTGTCTAAAAGCCGCTGCTTTTTTCCCTTGTGCTCTTAATACTATTTGTGTTCTGCTGACTCTCAAAATCTAAGGTGAAGCACAAATTCGCTTTGTGAGGATCATTTTTTAATAAGTCCCTTATCTATATCTGACGACCAAGCCGTTAAGTCACTGTTTTTCAAGGTGTGGCCCATGGGGCTTAATAATAATATGAAATAATGATATTTGTAGTAACTAAGATGTATTCAGTACACACCATGTGCAAGGTACTGTTCTACACCTTTCTCAGGTACTGACTTGTGTAATCCTCATATTCATTTTATAAGAACGAACTACATTGTACACATTTTACAGAAGAGGAAATTGGAGCACAGAAAGAGTAAGTAAATTACCCAAATCCAAAACTGGTAAGCAGGTCCTAGCCAGACTTCCTGAATTAGCCAGGAGGGGGGAAATGTCTTGGGAATTTGCAATTTTAAAGTGCCCCCCCACCAAAAAAAAGGAGGGTCTCCACATGATTCCTCTGCATACTGAAGTTTGAGACCCACAGAACTACGTATACTCTCCTGACCCTGGTTTCCAAAGCCTTTCCCCTAACACTCCACGTACTCACTCATATTCTTTGAACTTCTGACTGTGCTCTATTCACTACATAGTAAAATTACCCAAGTCTCCACCGTGGGACCTACCTAGCATTAGAATGGAGCAAAACCACACGGACGCATCACTTTGCGAAGGAGGAAACCCAAACCAGACACAGGTTAGGAGATGTGCGTCAAGTGAGTACAAGTGCTGGGACCAGAGCCTCCATTCTAAACATTGCAGAGACTTTCTGTATTATAAAATACAAAGGGATTCTGATTGCCAGGGGCCACATGACCTTACTTCACTCTGTTAAAGGCACGGATAGTGCCAATGTGGACACAGTTCTAGACGTGGATGCAGGGCACCCAGGTTTTAAACTGGTAGAAAACAACTCTGGCTTCACTGAACAGGAATAATTTGTTCAAAGCCAGCTGGCTCACAGCATGTTGAAGACAGGTAGGTCACTGTAATGTAACTTAGCTCAGGTTCCTCTTTTCGGTCACCCGAGCTCTCCCACAGACACGGAGCCGGGTTCTCTTCCAAACACTGGTGAAATCCAGGTGGTGGGAAGGTCATTTTCCCTGAGACCTCCTTCTCATCTGCACCTGCCATCCACTCTCTCATCACGACGATGACTCGTCCCTTTCGTCTAAAAGAAGTGCCCCCGACGCCTTTCCAAAGTACCACGTGCCCTGACCCCAGCCCTCCACATGACCTTGTTCTGTTAATATTACTTTCCTTGGCTCTTCAATAGTTCCCAAAGAGCTCCCTCCCCCAAGTCTCACCCTCAGAAAAATATCTCCTATCGCTCCAGTGCTAAAAACCATCATTTCACAGCTCCTTCCTGCTTAGAGAATAAAGTCTCAATGCTTCGGTGTGCGACTCATGCCCTTCACCTTCTCGTGTCAACACACGCGTGCCCAGGACAGCTCGCAGGCTCCGGTCTCCTCCCCACGATTCCTGATTCCTGTCACTCCCTTCATCCCTCCACAGCTCAGTGGAAAATGATCCCTTTGCCTGACTTTCGTCCTAGTCCCTGTTGGATGAATGGTTATCCATCCTTTAAAATTCAGCTCAAATGTCACCACCTCTGCTGTGAAGTCCCTGACTCACCCTGGGTAATATCGCTCTGCCCCCAGAAGAGTAATGCACACCACAAAGTATTTTGATTACACCTGTCTGCCTTCCTCATAAAATGTAAGCTCAAGCTTTGATCCACGGAAGCATTCACTGAGTCAGTGTGATGTGCCAGGCTGCACGCTAAACCTTGAGGAGGCAGAACCGAATGTCTCAGAAACACCTTCATTTCAACAGCATATTTTGTGCTAGAAAAAAACCCCTAAGCTCCTGATGTATGTTACCTTTTAGAAGCCACACACTTCCCATATACACAGTGGTATTTATGTAAACTGATCATATACTAGCAGGACGTGAAAAAGAAGGTAACACTATCTGGGGCACATAAGAAAAACGATAAAGTAATACGTACATACTCAGCTCAGACACCTATTTTCTTTTCTCAGGTTTTCTGGAATTGTTAATCCCTGATAAACATAATAGGCAAAACTCAATGTGCAATCCGACAATGGCAAGAGAAGTCTGTCTCTTTCAACTACATAATCTTTTCCTAGGGAAAAAACTTTTTCTTTTTTAAAAAAGGTTTTATGTATTTATTTATTTGTCAGAGAGCCAGCGAGCACAAGCAGGGGGAGCAGGCAGAGGGAGAAGCAGGCTCCCCACTGAGCAGGGAGCCCGATGCAGCACTGGATCCCAGGACCCTGAGCTGAAGGCAGACACTGAACCCACAGGGAGTTTTCATAAAGACACACCGTAAACTCAGGGTTAGCTCGTGGCCCCTCTCTACATCTGCCCTCTTCTTCCTCAACAGTAACAGAAAAAGCTACTGCTCCGTTTTGGGAATCAAACCTGACTGCCTGAGGGTCACAGGGGCAAGAGGAACCATTAGTTGTGAAAGTTCCACGGGAGGCTCCCTTCCGACGCGCACACAGCGAACACGCGCCCACCCGCGGGAGTGAACGACCGCCTTCCCTGGGCGCCCTCCCTGCGGCCTGCAGCCGCCACGCCCCTCGCGCACCCCGCCACGCCCACACGTCGGGACTCCCGGGCTCAGAAGAGCAGCCGCAGACCGTGAGCACCCGCGAGCCTCCGCGTGAGGTTGGTGCCACGCGCGGGAATTCTGCCCACTGCGGACGCCGCGCCGGCCCCCAGAGCTCCTCACCATGCTCGCCCTCTCTCGTAGCGCTCCTGTGCCCAGCGCTGCCTGCCGAGGGCTTCGGGAGGACCGCTTGGGAAAACGAGCCTCTCCTGAAACTCACTGGTTCTCCTGCCAGTACTTCTGGTTTAAAATAGCCAAAGATTTCAGCCAGGGGAGGGGCTGCCACCTTCTTATGCAACTTTAATAAGCTAGGCTTTTTACGCCACATAAAAATTTCATCAAGCGTTTCTCCACCTTCGGGAAAAAACGGAAGGAG
Source organism: Mellivora capensis (assembly GCA_004024625.1). Lineage (NCBI taxonomy): Eukaryota > Metazoa > Chordata > Mammalia > Carnivora > Mustelidae > Mellivora > Mellivora capensis. The sequence goes on along the minus strand of PISX010005365.1, from coordinate 58,808 downwards.
GGAAAAAGGTCAGACCCTCACTTTCCTATCTGACGGCGTCTGGAGAAGGCTCTGGAAGGAGCCCGGCGGGGAGGCGGGGGCGCACCAGATGGCGGGGCCCCTGCCGCCTTCCACACACACACGCGTGCACACACTCGCATGGGCCACGCCGTCAAACCCCGGGCTCCTGGGGCCGCCGTGCGCTCTTTCCTAGAAGTCGTGGGGATGCGCTACATTCCATCTAAAGCGTGGGTCTTCCCGGCCAGGACACCAGTTCAGAGCAACGCTCGACCATTTCGCTTGTGGCGTTCCATAAGAGCAACATGTTTAACACACGTCTTTATTAAAAAAAAAAAAAAGCAAAATAGCCTGCTCCATGTCAGTACGGAGTTAGTAACAGAAGGAAGAGATAAAAGTTGAGAGAGGTCACTTGTCTCTGGGCAACAGGAATTAGGAAAAGACTGGGCGACGAACCAAGCCTTGTGGTGCTATTTATTTTTAAGAATCATGTGTTCTATTGGTGAAGTATTTAAATTTAAAAATGTAAGCTATGTCACCGAAGAAAGTGGGCTGTTAAAAACCACTCTGGGGCCGAGCTACTGTCCCTCAAGAAGCTCGAGAACTTGGGCTGATGTCTATTCTCCTCCAGCCTCATCAGACAGGACTTCAGTGATAAATATACAAAGGCTGTCATTTTGTTAGTGCTGGGGTGACTCTAGTCCTCATTTCATCAAAACTGGTTTTCACATCTTTTCGTTTAGCAAAAAACCTCATAAAAGGGTGTCTTCTACTTGAAGGCTGTAAATGTGATTTCGCACGTTATGTCTAATAATCTTTTCTAGGACAGGCATTTTTTAGATCAGTAACACTTTCACCTAATATTCCTTTATCACCTTCATCACCCACATCTGCGTCCAAGAGCGGGAGATGCTCTGGGGACTGTCAGTTCTGACAATGTAGGAGCCCCTCCTGCTCCCCCACCCCCGCCCAGGTCTTCTGAAAAGTGGAAAAACAAGGCAGGCTGCTCAGGGACCTCCAGACTGGAGGAACGCAGGGTGGAATGCCTGCACCTGTCCCACTCTAGCCAAATGCCTATGGAAAAACTGCACCCCTCTTTCCATGATGATTTCAGTGGGGCCCAGTGGGAAGGTGATCATTCCACTCCATCTCCTCGGAGAAGCAAGCTCCATGCAATGATCTAATTGATATCCATGGAATACTCCACCCAACAGCCGAATACACATTTTTTTCCCCAACCACCCACAGAATATTCACCAGGACAGCTATATGCTAGCTAATAAAACAAATCTCAACACATTTAAAAGAATTGAAATCATACAGAGTATTTCTCTGATGATAATGGAACCAAAATAGAAATCAGTAACACTAAGATTACTGCAGAATCTCGTTAACTACTGGAAAGTGAAAAACACAGGGGTCAAAGAGGAAGTCTCAAAAGAAAAAATTACATAAAACTGAACAAAAATGGAAGTAAAGGATTACCAAAGTACATAGGACACAGTTAAAGTAGTCCTAAGAAGTTTATAACACTAAATGCTTACGTTAGAAAGATGAAAGTTTTCAAATAAATAAATCTAAGTTGTCATCTTTAAAAATGAAATTAAATTAAAAAAAAAAGCCTTTTCTTTGGGACGCCTGAGTGGCTCAGCTGGTTGAGCGGCTGCCTTCGGCTCAGGTCATGATCCCGGCGTCCTGGATCGAGTCCCACATCGGGCTCCTTGCTTGGCGGGGAGCCTGCTTCTCCCTCTGCCTCTGCCTGCCACTCTGTCTGCCTGTGCTCGCTTGATCTCTCTCCCTCTCTGACAAATAAATAAATAAAATCTTTAAAAAAAAAAAAAGCCTTTTCTTTGAAAAATATCAGTAAATTGAGAAGTTTCTAGCAAGACTGGCAAAAATAAAAAGAGAAGATACAAATCCTTCGGATCAGACACAGAGGGGAGTATCACCACGGACACTGTAGCCATTAAAACAACTTTATGTTCATAGAGTTGACATCTAAAAAATGGGTCAATTCCTCAAAAAACCACAAATTACCAAAATTCAATAAAGATGATATAGACAAACTGAACACTCTTTTAACCATTAAAGAAATTATAATTTTACACCCCCCCCCCCAAAACTATAGCCTGGTATCTCTCACAAACTTAGACACAAAGATCCTCCACAAAATTAAGCAGCTGAACTCAGCAACACATAAAAAATTACACACCATAATGAAGTGGGATTTATTACACATATAAGAAAATCAATGAATGCCTAAACAGAAAACTTATTTTCCCAGAACTGTTATTCCTTTCCCCACTGATTTGTATCCCTTATAGATAATAAAGTTGTATATAAACTTGGAAAAAAAAAATCAATGAATGCAACCTACCGTGTCAACAGGATGAAGAAAAAAAACACAAAAAAATTATGATCACATCAACTGACACAAAAAACGTGGCAAAACTGAACCAGTTGTGATAAAAGCTCTCAGCAAACTAGAAACACAGAGGAGCTTCGTGAAGTTGGTAATAAACATCTACAAAACCTGAGTACTAAAACATACTTAGCGATGAAAGACTGAATCCTTTCCTCTAAGACAGGGTACAGGCAAGGATGCCCCCATTCTCGTAAACACTGTCATTCAACATAGCATTGAAGATTGTAGCCACCGTAATTAAGGCAAAACAAACAAGGCAAAAACAAGGGCAAGAGAGACTGGAAAGAAGAAGTAAAACAATCCCTGTTTGCAGATATCCCAAGCAACCTACAGTGAGTTTACCAAAACTGCAGAGTAAAAAGTCAACACACACAACTGGATCACATTCTGATCTTCTAACAACGAATATATGGAACTTGAAGAAGTTAAAAACACATCTGCAGTCCATTTACCATTATATTATTGTTTATTGTTACTCCAAACAAAATGATATACTTAGGTATAAATTTAAAACATGTACAGGATCTATGCTAAAAACCACAAAATGCTGATGAAAGGAATAAAAAGGACCTGAATAAGTGGAAAAACATTACAGGTTCATGGATCAGAAGATTCAACATAGTAAATATATCAGTTCTCCCCCAACTGATTGTTTAATGTGTTCATATAGAAATTCCAGGAAGGTTCTGTGTGTTTTTTTTTCTTCTTTTCCTTTTTTTGTAGAGACACAGACAAGCTTAGTCTAAAATTTGTACAGAAAGGCTCTAGGACCTAGAATAGCCTTGAAAAATAAGAATAAAGTGGGAGGAATCACTCTACCCAATAATGAGGCTAGAGTCATCAAGGCAGTGTGGGATGGGCAGAGGGATAAACACATAGTTCAGTGGAATAGAACCAGAAACCCAGACACAGATCCATATAAATCTGCCCAACTGAGTTTTGACAAAGTTGCAATATCAGATGTAAAATGAGGGAAAACAAACAAATAAACAAAAATGCAAAACAAAACAAAATCTTAACCCAAATCTCTTATTTATACAAAATTAATTCAAAATGGATCAAGGACTTCAATGTAAAAGGTAGACCTATAAAACTTCAAGGAAAAAAAGAGAAGCTCTCTGGAATCTAGGACTAGGCAAAAAAGTTTTTAGAATTGCAGCAACAGCAAAAATGATAAACCTCATCAAAATTAAAGATGTTTGCTCTTCAAAAGACCCTGTTAAGAGGTTGTAAGGACAAGATACAAACTGGGAGAACATATCTGCAGACCACAATTCTGACAAAGGCTTATATATGGAATGTAGCAACTCTCAAAAATCAATGGTAAAAAAACCCCCAAACAACCCATGTACGAAATGGGCAAAAGCCATGAACAGACATTTCACCGAAGAGGACACAGAGGTGGCAAATAATACATGAAAAGATGTTCCACATCAGCAGCCACGAGAGGAATGCAAATGAAAACCACAGGGGAGAGGGGACCACAGACCTAAAATACAGTGACAACAACACACACGCCGTTCAGGAGTCAGGGGAACCAGGTCAGGGATCCGTACCTAGTGCGAACGTGTGACACTGTGGTCACCTGGAGAAAGGGTATGGCAATTGCTTACAGAATTTTGGATGTGCTCACCAGAATAACCCAGATACTTCACTCTTGCAACATTTACCCAAGGCAAATGCAAACTCATGTTAACACAAAATCTGTCACAAATGTTCACAGCCACTCTAAAATAGCCCAAACCTTGAAACATCTGGTTCACTACACTGTGGTATGCCCAAGTGACAGAATTCTACTCAGCAACAAAAACGAGTAAGCTACTGACACACACAACAACTTGGAAGGCTCTCAAGGAGTCATGGTAGGTGAAGACACCCAAACTTTAAAGGGGAAGGACTGGAGGATTCCATTTAGACAGCATTCTTTTTTTTTTTTTTTTTTTTTAAGATTTTATTTATTATTTGACAGAGATCCCAAGTAGGCAGAGAGGCAGGCAGAGAGAAAGAGGAGGAGGCAGGCTCCCTACTGAGCAGAGAGCCCGATGCGGGGCTCGATCCCAGGACCCCGGGATCATGACCTGAGCCGAAGGCAGAGGCTTTAACCCACTGAGCCACCCAGGCGCCCCTAGACAGCATTCTTGAAGTGACGGAACCATAGAGTGGCGGACAGGTCAGTGATGGGCTGGGCGGGGGGAAGAAGGAGGGGCCTGGGACAGAAGAACAACAGCACAAGGGATCCTGGTGGGGGACCATTCTATGTCTTGACCGTGGTGGTGGTTAACTGACACTGTAGAGAGACACATACACATGAGTACAGGCTGGACTGGAGAAATCGGAGTCAGCTCACTGGATGGTATCTGTGTAAGGATCCTGGTTGAACTATTTACTATAGTTATGCAAGATTTTACCCTGGGGGCGGGGGAATGCACAAGGGTACCTGGGACCTCCCTGTATTATTTCTTACAAATGCAGGTGAATCTACAGTTACCTCAAAATAAAAAGTTTAACAAATGTAAAGGACTGGTGTTCCTAAAAAAATGCAAATAACCTGGATCTGATGATCCAGGAACACAGGGTTATCAGGCAAACTCAAAGACAAAACAAATGGGTTGGACTCCTCAAAAATGTCAATGCCGGGCCGCCTAGGTGGCTCAGTGGGTTAAGCCTCTGCCTTCAGCTCGGGTCATGATCCCAGGATCCTGGGATCAAGCCCCGCATTGGGCTCTCTGCTCGCTGGGGGGCCTGCTTCCTCCTCTCTCTCTGCCTGCCTCTCTGCCTAATTGTGATCTCTGTCAGATGAATAAATAAAATCTTTAAAAAAAAAAAAGTCAATGACATGAGACAGATTAAAAGAGACCTAACAGGAGCAACTGGCTGGCTCAGTTGGTAGAGCGCATAACTCTTAATCTTGGGGTTTGAGTTCAAGCCGCATATGGGGTACAGAGCTTACTTCAAAAAAAAATGGCAACTGAATACAACGTACAATCTGGATCAATCCAGGGTTTGCTTTGCATTACAGGCATTAAGACAATTTTTTAAAATTAAGTAGGCTCCATACCCAGTGTGGGGCCTGAACTCATGACCCTACAGCAAGAGTCCCATGCTCTACCAACTGAGCCAGTTCTTTCCTGGTGCCCCTATTATTAAGACAGTTTTACAAAACTTAAAAAAGGTCTGTAGATCTGGTATTGTATCAATATTAACTTTTGATTTTCATCATTATACTATGATTATATAGGAAATGTTCTTGTTTTTAAAAATACACACTGAGGTATTTAAAGGCTAAAGGGGCATCATATCTCAAATTTATTCTCACACGGTTAGAAAAAAGTATATATGCATAGAAAAGGAACTACGGCAAAATGCTAATAGTTTAAGAATCTGGGGAAGAGAATACTTCATACTATTTTTACAGCTTCTCCAAGTATGAAATTATAAATAAAAATTATAATAAAAAACTTTAAAGGTATACAGGATACTGCACAGAGTTTGGCATATAAGTGTGCAATAAATGACAGTTTTCAGATATTCTGTACCTATTTTCAGATGAAGAAACAAACTGAGAAGTGAAATAAATGGTCTACGAAAGACCATGGCAAACTGGTGATGAGGTCGGAATTTGAACTCAGATCTGTTCCATAGCAGCCTCTGTGCTTTCACTAGAATGAGGAAGGCTGAAAACTTCAGCTCTCCCATAGGGGTCTGGATGTCCTCTGTTTAAAAGGAGAGGATGGCATTCCACGAAGACTGGCTTCAAACCACTCTGCAAACAGCTTGTTTGCTGGTTTCCTAGCAGAGAAGACTCGGACTGGGGCTGGGACCTCACACCTCCAACTGGGCTCCCCGGGTGCACGTTTTATCTAGAGGGCATCCAATCAGCTAACAAACAGACCAGGTCACCACCTGCAGGTGCTCCACTACAGGGCGGCAGGCCCTCCTGTCCTTCCTGGGTCTTTATTCACTGATCTGAAATCTGCTGAACACTCAGTCCGTGCTCACCAAGGGAAGTTCTAGAATGACCAGATATCTCTCTTCTATGGGACTTTCTCCACCTCACTGTCACCCCATGAGCAAGCTTAAACAGGGTAATTTTTAACTGACTTATTTTTCTGAATAGATAATACACATGGAACTAAAGTACGTGAAGGCTCCCTCCCCCACCTCCCAGCTCGCCTCGCCCCTGACAACCAATGCTTCCAGCTCAGAAATGCAACTCTGTGAGAGCTCTCCATATGACCAGAGTCAGCTAGATCATATCATGATACTAAGCTAACCATTTACCCAGGATATTCCAAATGATCACTGTAAATGTAGACCCCCCATTTAGGCATTTAAAAAAGATCCTGAAATGGACGCCTGGGTGGCTCAGGGGATTAAAGCATCTGCCTTCGGCTCAGGTCATGATCCCAGGGTCCTGGGATCGAGCCCCGCGTCGGGCTCTCTGCTCGGCGGGTAGCCTGCTTCCTTTCCCCTCTCTCTGCCTGCCTCTCTGCCTACTTATAATCTCTGTCCGTCAAATAAATATATAAAATCTTAAAAAAAATCCTGAAAATAACGTATGTAAATATGTTTTCAACACATGACTGAAGGTCACGACTTTTTTCTTAAGTGAAGAACTCTGCTGTGAATGACCACGATAGACGTCTCCGAATTAGGGTTGTAAGATGGATGGTTAGAGAGTGCCCGGAGCTCACCTGGTTCCTGTCGCGTGCATTCGTGTACCTGATCTTCTGAATGAAGTAGAATATGAGCCATGCTGAAGAAATAATCATCAGAACAATAAAGGATATTGACACGAAGACTAGAGAACCACGGCTGAAGTTCTTTGGTGGCATTCGCGTTCCAACAGCTATTGTCATTTGTACAGAGATGTTTTTCTCCAGATAACTCAAAATATCCTTACCCCTCAATTCTGTGATCATGACAGCAATGATATCTCCAGTGCCTGTAATGTAAAATAAATACAGACACTCAAATGACCTTTAAAATTTACGGGAACATCACACATATGAAAATGCTATTTAGAGAAACAACTATGATTTCTGCTACTGGGAGGGGTCTGCAGATTCAGCTTCTCAAGTGGAATGAATTTGCAGCTGGGTACGCTGGCTCCAAGTGGGAACAAGAATCCGTGTGTAGTGCTCAAGACTCAGAGCGTGGAAGGACTGTAGTGCCAAGAGCCACATTAACTTGTCTTATAACTATATTTAAAAAACAGATTAAATCAGCCAAATGTGAAGACAGACAGTATAAAACATACAATACAACAACATAATGTGATAAAATCACCACAGGTCTTTACTGTAGAACCTTTTCCATTAAAACCCTCCTTAGAAAGTCCCACCTCCCTAAGAAAAGGAGAAGAGTGCTAGTACTTATAGTACAAAAAGCACTAGGATTTATCATACAAAAAATTGGTAGTTTTTGCACTACTCACTCTTAGAAATATTTATGGAGTGTCTCTTGTGTGCAGAACTGCTATAAGGAATAGAAAGAAGTACAGCATCTGCAGCTTTATAATATCACCAACATGACACAAATCCACCAACAGAGCTGCAAAAGCCAAATGGCCTGGTGGTAAAGCTTCATGAGGAACAGCGGAGACTCCCCTTGGTCTTGTGTCTAGACCTGACGAGAGGAAGGTTCCTTTCTTCTTTACCCCAGAACACTTCCAAAAATTATCCCCCCACCCAAGACACGCCCAAGCTTCAACAGCCTGGACTAGCTGGGCACAGAAACCCTTCCGGCTTCTAACAGCGGTCCAGAGGTCCTGCCACAGCGACAAGCCATTGAAGGCAAACACCAGGATGTGAGGTTCTCTTCGAGCCATCCACCTCTTTCACTTATGTAATTTCCAGGAGGAGTAACACTGTCAAGGTAAGTTACTCTCTCTCCTGTGGAGCGTGAAATTACTGCTCCTTTCCTCCTCCACAAAAGGAAGTAATTTCCCACTTCCTTTCCAGGAAAAAGGGCCGCCGAGCCACACCAGTCGAGCTGCCGGCGAGCCTCCTTCTTAAGCCGGGGCTGGTGGCAATGTGCAACTTCCAGCACACTTCAAAGCAAGGACTAAGACTCTGGTGGTCGCAGGAAGGAGAACAAACATTTCTATTTCAGGAAAGATAAAATTATAACTATTTATCCAAGTCTGAATAAGGTCTGCATGTAAAAATAAACCACCAAAGCCAAATGAATAAACACCCCAGAACTTGCCCTTTCAAAGGCTTCTTCAATGAATACTGCTAAGTGTTTGGTTTACGTGTTTACCATCTTTAGCTAATAGAATTACCCTCGTTATCCCAGGCAGTCAAAAGGCCACAGGCAACTGAAAAGAAAGTCAATAATTAGAAGCTTCATGAAGAATTTAACCTGGTGGCACACAGACCTTTTGTATTACCTTATTCAAAATCATGCCAGCCATGTTATCAGGATACTAATTAAAAAAAATTCAAAAAACAAAAAGAAAACTGCAGAAGAAAAGAAAGCACAAAGTTAACATCTAAGAGTTCTGATCAGTGAGTTAGAGAAAAATCATCAAGTAATGCTAAACCATTTAAATTTTCCATTTAGAAACCTTAGGTCTGTGCTTTTAAACTGCTGTTCGGCAGGGAACGGTGTGCGGTGTCGGGTACCAGGCCCGGCTATAAAGTAACTGAGACGGATCCCACAACCGACACATGACAATCAGTCTCATTGCTTTATAATCGCACCAGGCACAAAGGGTTTTAGAAACCAGTTCTGAGGCTTCCTCTTGAAGACTCAAGCTGGGAGAGGAGCAGGGAAAGCTGCACAGGTAGCCGGGGAAACTGATCCACACAATTTCTCTTGTTCAAAGAACACTAAGTGAACACCACCTAATTTCAACAGGAAAGCTGTTTGGGAAAAGAAGCGGTTAATTATTTCAACCATCCATTCAATGATATTTATTGAGCACATACTATGATCAAGGTTCCCTAATGTTTACTTTTTTTTTTTTTTTTTAAGATTTTATTTATTTGAGAGCGAGAGAGAGAGAGGAGAAGGTCAGAGGGAGAAGCAGACTCCCTGCGGAGCTGGGACTTAATCCTGGGACTCTGGGATCATGACCTGAGTCGAAGGCAGTTGCTTAACCAACTGAGTCACCCAAGCGCCCTACCTTTTTATGTTTTTAAAGATTTTATTTTGAAGTGATCTCTACACCCAATGTGGGGCTCAAACTTACAAAACCAAGATCAAGAGTCGCATGCTCTACCAACTGAGCCAGCCAGGTGCTCCCTATCCTAATGTCTGCTTTTTAAAGATAGAAAATTTACGGGTTGTGAAGTAAGAGAAAACAGATATATTGGTCTCCCCAGGTTCCTGGCACAGAGCTACTAAAACCCTTGGCAATTTCCTAAGCGATAAGAGCATGAGGACCACTTTTTGTTCTGATATCTGGTCTTGGATCCTGACATGGTGATCTTAAGTCCCTTGAAACTTCCTGGGTGACAGGAGTCTTTTGTTCTAAAAAGATGACTCTCAGTGGGCCATGAAGAGAAGCTTGGAACTTTCAGTCCATCCCCTCCATCCTCTGGGGAGGGGAGAGGAGAAAGAGCCCGAGTTAATGACTGATCATGCCGATGTGATGAATTCTCCATAAAAACTCCCACACTGGGCGCCTGGGTGGCTCAGTGGATTAAGCCGCTGCCTTCAGCTCGGGTCATGGTCTCAGGGTTCTGGGATCGAGCCCCACATCGGGCTCTCTGCTCAGCAGGGAGCCTGCTTCCTCTTCTCTCTCTGTCTGCCTCTCTGCCTACTTGTGATCTCTCTCTGTCAAATAAATAAATAAAATCTTTAAAAAAAACACAAAAAAAACCCTCCCACACTGTGCTGTCTGGAGAATTTCTGGGTTGGTGAGCATGTGCGGGGGCTGGGAGGGCAGCAAACCAGAGGGCCCCTTCCCACAAACCTTGCCCTGAGCATCTTCAGCTGGCCATTCATCTGTATCTTTTCCTATACCTTTCATAATCAACCAGTAAATGTGTTTCCTTGAGTTCTGTGAGCCATTCTAACAAAGTTTTGGACACTATGAAGGGGTTGTGGGAAAACTGATTTATAGCTAGCTGGTGAAGTACAGGTGATGGCCTAGGACTTTTGGTTGGGGCAGGGAGGGGGCAGCCTTGTGGTCTGAACTATTAACCCAAGGGATATGACCCGAACTCCAGGCAGACAGGGTCAGAATCCAACTGAATCCTTGGACACCCAGTTGGTATGGCTGAGAATTGCTTCATATAGGCGAAAGCCCCACACAATAGGCGACTGGAAGTGTCACAGAAGCATATGTGTGACTAGCACAGGAGACACACACACAAGAGGATTTTTTCCTTTATACCTGTTCTTGATTATGTGAAAACTGTACTTACTCTCAAAGAGCAAAGGAGAATCCAATTACAATTCAATTAAAAAAAAAAAAAGGCTAAACAAAGTGATGGATAAATAAAAGGTACACCTATTAAAAAAAAAAACAGAGCAAAGGAGAATCTTTTTTTTTTTTTTTTTTTTAAAGTAGGCTCCATACTGGGCATGTGGGGCTTGAACTCACAACCTCCCAAGATCATGACCTGAGCCGAGACCAAGAGTTGAACGCTTAATGGACTGAACCAGCCAGGTGCCCAGAGCAAAGGAAAATCTTAAAGGGGCTGGAGAGAGAAGGCCAAGCAGGCAGTCTTATAGGCAAGCAGAGAGGGGGAGATTGCTAGCATGGCAGGCAAGGAGGCTAAGCCACTGCTCCTCAAGCAAAATGAAGAAAAATGACAGCAGGTTGTGAGAATACTAGTCAAGCCGCTCGGTTCTTAAGCCTTTCTGCCTGTAACTCAAAGTATCTGATGACAGGAAACCCTCCTAACAAGAAAAGCCCCTGTTCTGCTGATTTCATTCATCTCCTCACTTCCCACCCCTAAAGCTGATCTGGGCTCAAAGACCCTGACTGAAGGATGTCTCGGACACCTGACTTAAAGATCTGAGAAGCCTTGGCCCAGCTTCCAGTGGGGATAGTAAGGCCAGAGAGGGTATAAGCTTCAGGATAAAGGTCACATTAGGTCAAGTGGTGACTGTTAAGAGTTAAAGACTTACCAGACTAAAATGATGTAAACACTCAAGGAGAGATGACAAATATTTGGAACATCTACCACCACTAACCCTAATCCTAACCTTCAGCCACCACTGCTAATAAATCACGGATATGGCCTCAGAATCCCAAGCATTTCAACTCGCCCAGCACCCAGGATTAATTTACCAGAGATGAGAAATCAGTAAAAATCTAAGTGCAATCCCTGCTTTTACCTATTTTCTTAAAACTTTCTCCACATCTGTTCTTTTAATGTGAATCTGTGTTTCCACTGCTTGAATTTGGCTACTTTATGAAAACAATTCTATTCTTTCTCTCCCACCCTTGCCTTAAAAAAAAAAAAAAAAAAATTCCTTCTCCTTTGGAGAATTTGCAAACCCCAGAACAGTTTCAAATCATGACATTTCCTCCTTGAATACTTTGTCTCCTTAATTCATTTATCACCTCCTTAATTCATTTATCACCTTCAAGAAACTGAGCTCTGATACAGAACTGTTCCAACCGAATTCCGGAACTCCCTCTCATTTATTCCTCCCAACCACCCCGGAAAGCACGAACCTGCTGGCCAACACTATCCCCAAGGCTTTCACAGGGATCTGAGCTTCAGCTCCGGGAGTCCTTCCAGATGGGAGGTACTAGAAGCCCAGCCCTGACCCACACACAGCCGTTCTTCCCTCTCCTGGAACGGAATCTCAGGGCAAGCCCAGTCCAGCGGGGTGGCTGATCCTTTCACCTTAGAAAGGCAGATCCAGGAAGGAAACAAATGAGCCGTCTGAGGCATCAGGCCACAAGCGGAGAGAGGTGCTTTTACTGTAAGCTGCTTTACTTTTTTTACTATAAGCTCACCCAATTTTTTTTTAAAAAAAGAAAACAATCTCCCTGTACAAAACCCCACTTAGCAGAGGTTTTATCTCTTAACGGATGAAGATGTTTGTTAAGTTCAAATCACCTGCCGAAGTTTTAGAGAATTTTCAAGATCTTAGGTGATTTTAGTGAATTTCCCATAAAAAGGTTCAGGGAGGTGTGGTATTCCCTAAGCATCTGCAGCGAAACTAGTATAACTTCTGGGAGGTTACGGTCAGTGGCATCAGACTTCTTCCTACAGAATTCAGTGACCTGTGTTTACACATGAAACAGAACACTAACACTTTAGGTGAGAGAATTAAATTTGTTTTCCGGTTCCAGCCTGGCTGCTGCTGAGGGGACGGGGGGCCTGACCCGGGGACTTTCTGTAGCTCTCTCCGTCAAGCTGCACAGATCGCAGCACCCGCCGTCCGGTGCCTCAGGGAGTCTGCTCACAAGTGGTCTGAGGCCCTCTCTTCACTCTGCCTTCCACAGACTTCAGTCCTCCTCAAACGTTTACCTGTAACACTCTGGCTTCTTCAAACCCAGTACTCATTCTTCTCTCCTTTGACCCCCTTTAGGAACTCAAGGGGGAGAGAGAAAAAAAAAAGATACGCTACATTCTTTTAGGAAATTAATACAGCTTTAATTCTGACAGATGTAGATGGCAGGTTGTATCCATTACAGACATCCTGCTGAGATCTGCCAGCATTTTTCTAATGCCTAATTTGTCATGTCACTCTGTTCAAAGCCTCTGACATCTGCGACAATACGGAGGGACCCAGAGGGCAGTATGCAAAGCAAAAAAAAGTCAGGCTGAGAAAGACAGATGCCGTTATGATTTAACTATGTGGAAACTAAAAAAAAGAAACAAGTGAGCAAACCAACAAAAACCACTCTTAAATATAAGGGGGCCGGGGTTGGGGGATGGACGAGATAGGTGAAGGGGACTGAGAGGTACAAGCCAGCCGTGGTAAGTCACAGAGATGCGAAGTGCGGCACAGGGAAGACAGCCGGGAACACTGTACTAACTCTGCAGGGTGACAGAGGATGACCACTCTGTGGTGAGCATGGACTCGTGCACAGGATCGTCAGATGCCTAAGTTGTAAACCCAAAACTCAGATGACAGTGGGTGTCAGCCATGCTTCAACAAAAATTAAAGAAAAAAAAAACAAAGAAAAGTCTTTACCCGTTCTGTCAGCTAAATAAAGTTCAAACTTCTTAACCTGACATTCAAAGCATTTTGGGAGCCAAATGGGCCTAAAGGTAACAGTCAGTCACGTGATAGCAGACACTCTATTGTCCAAATGAAGCTGTTGGTCACAGGGACTGAAACAGTGGCTCATACAGTCCAAGCAAAATGGAGGCATCAAGCCCAGGCAGGGGAGGAGAACTGCAAGAAAATGGACCCGGAAGCTTCAGCAAAACAGAAGGTAAGGAGGAGAGGAGAGAAAGGGAAGAAGCAACGCTCAGAGAACAGGACACCGGACTCGAGACCAGAGATGTTAGCGATTCTGGGAGATAGCAGGATGGGTTTCAGACCAGGTGTGCACTTTCCCTGTGGACTGGGAGGCTGGCCGGGATGATGGCAGGGCTGTGCACAGGTAAGTCAGCCAGGAGCAAGGCCTCTGAGGAGCCTGGGGACGTGAGGAGTGTGGACAGGAATGAAGGGTGAAGCTGTGTCACTGGGAAAGCAGCTGCATTGCATCCAGAAAACACTGACCCCACGGCATCCGGGTGGTGCCCCAGTTGCACAGTGCTGACTGGCTTGGACCTGACTCTCCTGCCACAAGGCTGACATTCAGGGGCTCCATGGGTGATCCACAAGGGGGACTCCAAAGTCACTCGATTAATTCCTGACAACACTCCGCTGCAGTCCATCCTCAGCAAGAGCTAGGGTCTACTAAACCCTCGTCCCTTCAGTCTCAGCTCAAGGAGAGCAAAGGCTCAACGCCCAGTGTTCAAAAGGCGGTTTCTGTTCTTATACCATTTCCTGACCGTATGCACCCATCACGTAATCTATCTCCTCCTCCTCAAAAAAGACAGTAGGAGCCAAGACCCGCATGGAAGAGAAAGCCACTTTCTCTTCCTTCATTTAGAGGCAGAAACGAGGGGAAGGGGTAACTGGGGAGACAATCACCAGTCAGCAGAGGTCAGATAATCTTTGAGTTAAGAGCGTTCCTAGGGGTCTTCTTCAACACAATACAAATAACTTCCCGACCGGTTCAGGCAGCTAGCTTGAGCCACAGGTAGTTCTAAGTGTTAGAAAGGTCTTCCTTATAATTAAAATCTTGATTCCTAAATGCCCATTCATGGCTCCTGGTTCTCTTCGGTTGGGAAGCACCACCAAACACACTATATTTCACTATCGATGGTGTAAAACACCATCAACGGTTATGAAGGAAAAATCCTCCCAGTAAACCGTAAGATGCCGCCAGATATAAGAAACACCCCAACTTCATGCTATAAGTCCCAGAATGGAGGAAAATTCTTCTTCCACGCAGCAGTCCTTCATTCAGATAGTCAAAGACCACTTCTGTGGTACTCCACCTAGGGCTTTCCTCCACCTAACTCCTCCTAGAGCCCCAGAGTATTCATTTACAAACATTTTTAAAGGACCCAAACACAGAAAAGCTGGAAGTATGGTCTAAAAACCTCTTTTCCCCCAAACCATTCATGAGTAAGTTACTGGTGAAACATGTCATCCCCTCCAAACATTTAGTGTGTCTTCTCCTACAAACAAAAACCATTTACAAACAGAGTACAACCACTGAACCAGGAAGCGAACACTGACGCATTACTACGGCCTCATCTCAGAGCCCATTCAAGTGTCCCGTTTCCCAACCACATCCTAGAGCAGAAAGAGATCAGAGCTGTATGTGCTGCCCTCAGCTGTCTCATCCTATGGCTGTCAGTCTGGACCAGTTTCTCAGACTCTCCCTGATGCCCACAACCTTGACACTTGGGAAGATGACAGACAGCCCCTCCGTCTGGATGGATCCGGCATCTCCATGGGGCTGAATTTAGGTCACACATTTCTGGCAGCAGCCCCAAAAGAAGTGAGGCTGTACTGTGTTCGGTGTGTCCTAGCAGGTGGTGCAGTCAGGATATAGCCGGACAATGTGGAAGTTATTTCTGATCACGTGCTTTGTCAAAGGGATGTTCTCCAGCCATTCCCACTATGAAGCCACTCTTTCTCCTTTTTGTAATTCCCAAGTATTCTGTGGGGAGGTACTTTGAGATTTGGTAACTACTCCATTCCTCATCAAGATTTCAATATACTCTTTTACTTTTTAGATTAGTATGACCTCAGGGCGCCTGGGTAGCTCAGGTGGTTAAGCATATGCCTTCTGCTTAGGTCATGATCCCAGGGTCCTGGGATTGAGCCTGAAATCAGGGTCTCTGCTCAGCAGGGAGTCTGCTTCTTCTTCTCCCTCTGCCCCTCACCCCACTCATGTGCTCGCTCTCTGTCTCTCTTAAAAAAAAAAAAAAGATTAGTATGAACTCATGTTCCTATATTATTTAATGGGCTAATAAAATCATTACTGTCATTATTCATTTTCATGCTCAAATTCCAAATGGTTAATTTGGAAAAATCCTCCCAGTAAACCGTAAGATGCCGCCAGATATAAGAAACACCCCAACTTCATGCTATAAGTCCCAGAATGGAGGAAAATTCTTCTTCCACGCAGCAGTCCTTCATTCAGATCATTACAGATCTTTTCCAACCTGTTCATTTGTGGAGATCCATTTTTCAATGTCTTTATTAAAATAAAATGCTGAAAATGAATACAACGCATCCAATATTAAGAGCAGCATGGGGCTAACCTCTCCCTACCTCTGAATATTATGTTCCCAAGGATACAGCCCGAGCTTCCAATGTACTTTTTGGCAACCAGGACACATGTTAGCACATGCAAGGATTACAGGATACAAGGTTCCCAGGGATCCTCTGCTCAAACTATTACTTAACCCAAGTCTCCACAAACTCTTGCTACTAATTTTTTGAGCCCATTTGCAGGTTAACTTAACGAATACCTTCTTTTCATTGTTTTGTGTGTTCCAAGATCCACCTAGTTTCATGTCATTTTCAAGTTAAGATACCTACCTTTATATTTTCTTACACCTTTTTGATAGAAGCATTTTGAATGGGAGGAGAGAGAAAGGTTAAGTACTGAGTGAGGCATTCTACCCAGAGAAGATATGCACCGAGCACCAACACTGTGACAGCCTGCAGACCTGTTATTTACGTTTAAGGATCTCTAAGTCTGCGGGCACTCAGTGAACTCAACAGGAAAGCAGATGGTGGGTGGTGGGAGCCAGGTTTCTCGCGGCTGCAGTGGGAGTTTATAGGCAGGCAAGCGGGGGAGGCTAGAATGATGCATGTGGTCATGGGTTAGAGCTGGAGACCTGGGTATGGACTCAGCTTGACACAGACACACGGGGTTACATACGGAAGTATCTGTGGATACGTGTACAGGAAAGGGTTGGTATATATACACATATTCCCTTGCTCTGTCAGCACAGAGGACCCAGAAGCAACAAAACCACAATGGTAACAAGCACACCTAATGCCCACAGCTTGGTTTCTAATGTCATTCTCCAGTCAGGGGAACCAGGGCTCCTGGGAGAAAACAGCCAATTCTCCAATTGGGACAGGAAGTGCATATAAGATAAGCCTGGAGCATCTCAGAGCACCAGAAAGGAAGAAAGTGCTCAAAAAAACAAAACAAAACAAAACAAAACAAAAACCAAAAAAAACAAAAAACCCAATACCCACGGTAACGAGTGCATGTCTAAGGACCCAGAGCCAAGTGAAAGTGCTCCCGAGGACCAACGACAGAAGAGTCTAAGCGACAAAAACAAGCAAAGTAGCACTGAATTCTAACACAAAGTATAAAATAACCATCCACAAGTCCACACTGGTATCAATACATGAATAAATTAAGAAGCGGAGAAGAAACAAATCATCCACGCAGAGTCATCCCCCAAAAGTCATACTCCTTACGTGTGGGCTGTGTTCTGTGGCCTCCTTCTGGAAAGTAGCGTACGGAAGAGAGAAACGAGGAGCTTCCCGGGGAGGAAGCCTGACAAATACCCAACGAACAGCCAGGTGATGGTGGTCATTCATGTTGACAGTGTGTACCCTGTGACTGTCCTCTCAAAGCCCCAGATCCTCAGTCTGATGAAGAGAATGACATCGAACACGTCCCAGCTGAAGGCCGTGCTACAGGATCCCTGAGCAGGAGACCTCAAAACCATCAGAAACAAAGGAAGTCTATGAATGGTCACAGCCAGAGACAAAGGAGACACAGGGCACCCCCCTCCTGGATGGGGTCCTGGCACAGAAAACGGACATTAGTAACAACTAAGGAGATGTGAATAAAGTACAGACGTTCGTTAATGACCGCGTACCGTGCTGACTGGGTCACTAGATATCACACATGTACTATACTAATGTAGGAAGTTAACGGGAAACTGGGTGCATTCTTTATACTGTCTTTGCAATTTTTCTGTAATGCTGTTCTAAAAAAATAGAATTTATTAAAAAAAAAGACATTACATAAACGAGAACATTCTTTCATCAGGAAGAATTGAGGCTGGAAAACAAAGTAAACACTTTTTTTTAAAAGTGCTGAAAGCGTCATCAGCTCAGAATTCTATGTCTACGTCCTTGAAAAACAATGGCAGAAAAAAGACATCCTCACAGACGAGTGATGCGAGAACTCACACCCAGCAGATCTGCACTGGGAGAAATAATGAAAAAGTTGGCCTAGGTTGACAGGGAATGTGGAACTAGCGGGAGTTACAAACCACACAGGAAGTGCTACTCTGTGGGCTGATCTATAAGCCCATGGCCTCCCCGTCATCACTGTGCCATTCCCATGACCTCCCTCTCCCCGCCCCGCTGACATATACAAGGGACCCCTCCGCATTCCTCCTCTACGGGTACCCCGGACCTGGAAGGGGACAGTGGGGCTCAGTGGGGCAGAAAAGGCCTCTCGGGGTGAGTCTATCTGCAGACTCTGAGGAAGGGCTCTACGTGGCTGTGCACATGGAGAATACGTCACTGGGCTTTGTAGGCACAGGCCTGGGAGGCCAGGTGTCATACAATGCAAAGGACAGTCCTGCAGGACAAGCAATGTCTTGCCTCCCCGGGGCCCCACGCTCTGACAAACCACAAGTGCGGGGTGCTGTGAGGCCTCCCCACCAGGTCTCCTGCACCGCCTTCCCTGGCAGCCCTGCCCGTCAACACGCCGACAGCTACCAAGTAAAACGCATCTTCCATCCTGTCAATTATGGGCCTGCTTCTGAAGCCAGTATTCTAAACTTCTGCTGATCCCTTACATTTTGGCTTCTTCCACCTCTGCTTCTGGTGAGGGAAAGATAAGCACAAGGAAGATAAAAAGGCAAACCAAGTGGGGAGTTCAAGTAACCCACTCAGGAGACAGAGCCCGCAAGGTTAGAGTTAGACAGGAAGGCGAGTGGACAGACTGTCTCAAGTCTCTGGCAGATGGACAGGCTCTTCGCTTCCACTTCAATTAAGATTCAGAGACACAAAGGTAAACGTCAGAGCTTCTGGGAAGGTCTTTGAACAGAACCATCAGCAGTTATTTTTTATAAGCAATTTTTAGTTTTAAAAAGCTATGGCTTAAGTGTTTCCATTTTATTTTTTTGAAGTTTTTCATTCCAGTAAACATACAGTGTTCTATTAGTTTCAGGCGTACAAAACAGTGCTTCAAGAATTCCACACAACACCCAGTGCTCACCATAAATACCCTCTTTAATCCCCATCACTCATTTCCCCCATTCCCCCACCCCTGCCCCTCTGGTGACCATCAGCTTGTTCTCTACAGTTAACAGTCTGTGTCTTGGTTTGTCTCTTTTCTCCCCCCTTTGCTTGTTTGTTTCTTAAATTCCACATTTGTCTTTCTCTGACTCATTTTGCTTAGCAGTATACTCTCTAGTTTCATCCATGTTGTCGATAATGGCAAGATTTCATCCATTCTGATGGCTACGTGATATTCCATTGTAAATACATACACACACACACACACACACACCATCTTCTTTATCCGTTCATCAGTCAGTGGACACTCGGGTTGCTTCCCTAATTTGACTATCAGAAATAATCCTGCTTTAAACATAGGGGTGCCTGTATCCCTTAGAATTAGTGTTCTTGTATTCTTTGGTAAGTACCCAGTAGTGCGATTGCTGGGGCATAAGGTAGGGCCACTTTTAAGTTTTTGAGGAGACCTCATACTGTTTTCCACAGTGGCTGCACCAGCTTGCATTCCTACAAACAGTGCACGAGGTTCCTCTCTTTCCACATCCTCACCAACACCTGTTGTTTCTTGTGTTCCTGATTTTAGCCATTCTGAGAGGTACGAGGTGATATCACTGTGATTTTGAATTTCATTTCCCTGATGATGGTTGATGATGAACACCTTTTCATGTGTCTGTTGGCCATCTGGATGTCTTCTTCAGAGAGATGGCTGTTCACGTCTTCTGCCCATTTTTTAATTGGGTTTTTTTCAGGTGTGGAGTTTGATAAGTTCTTTATAGTATTTTGGATACTAGTTCTTTATTGGATCTGTGGTTTGCAAATATCTTCTCCCATTCCGTAGGCTACCTTTTAGTTTTGTTGATTATTTCCCTCTCTGTGCATAAGATTTTTACTCTGATGAAGTCTGAATCCTTTATTTTTGTTTTTGCTTCCCTTGCCTCAGGAGAAATATCTAGAAAGAAGATGCCACAGCCAATGTCAAAGAGGTTACTGCCTGTGTCATCTTCTAGGATTTTTATGGTTTTAGGTCTCACGTTTAGGTCTTCTGTATCTATTTTGAATTTATGTTTGTCTGTAGTATAGGAAAGTGGTCCACTTTCTCTCCTGCATGTGGCTGTCCAGTTTTCCCAACTCTGTTTGTTGAAGTGCAGATCTTTTTCCTATTGGATATTCTTCTCTGCTTTGTCAAAGATTAATTGACCATACAGTTGTGGGTTTATTTCTGAGTTTTTCTGAGTTTTCTGAGTTTCTCCTCTATCCCATAAAGTGTTTCAGTTTTAGATTTTTTTTTTGATAATTCACATTTTCTAAAAAGTGGATCGCATGGAAGATAAAAGAGAAATATTTGCAACTCAGGCAAAGAGATACATACAATTCAAATTCTTCTTTCCTATCACAGCAGTACATTTAAACTGTAGGCTCCATCTTTTCTGAGGTAATTAAATCCATATTCAATTAGAACAAAAAAAACTTTAAGCACTAAAACAACAGTGTGACTCTATTTTTGTGATGGGTTTTTTTAGGATAAAGATACTAGACTTACACTAACGGGCCCAAATTACTGATATTTAAAGATATTTTAATATGTTTATGATTTATCTTTACTTGCTTTCATAAAGTGATTTTTTATCTTCACAAAGTAAATTTTCTATACTGTACAAGGTGATATTTTTCTATTTATTGCTCGATAATAAATACAGAGCTATAGAAGTGCTTTTTTTTCTTTAAGGCATATGATGGGAAAAAGAAGGTAAAGGGCCATTCAAGTAATTCTCTGCAAGCAGCCAAAGGAACAGTAAGAAGCACCTGATAATGCTGGCTGATACCAAGACTGAAAAGCAACATTATCATTTGGTTGCATCTTTATCTAAATTACATTTTTCTACTAACAATGGAAAGACTGTCCACAGATAAAACCATAAGAGGTTTCCAACTTGACAATGGTTTGACACAATGGAAGACTGATAAACAGTAACAGTAAAGCC
Organism: Mellivora capensis; assembly: GCA_004024625.1. NCBI lineage: Eukaryota > Metazoa > Chordata > Mammalia > Carnivora > Mustelidae > Mellivora > Mellivora capensis. The sequence goes on along the minus strand of PISX010005365.1, from coordinate 37,688 downwards.
TATATAAATTTTTAAAGTCCAAGAAAATAAATCCTTAACTTTCAGACAAATGTACATTTTAAACTATCCAAGAGCCCATAACTTCCCTTTTATACTACCACACATCCGCTAACTACATTACAAAGAACTCATTCTCTAACTAGAGGTAACGAATAAAACCACAAATTGAGCTGTCCTTCCTGTCAATGATGTCATGGACACTGCACGGGGAAAGATGTCCTTCAGGCACCCGATGAAGGGCATTCAGTAGAACAAACATGGGCAAGCTCTTGGAACATCGTTGACAAAGCAAGAAAACAAAATATTTATATTTAACAATGTGTAATTTTTAGGTCAGTTATAAACTCTGTCCTTAAGTAGAAGGAAAGCTCAATAAAACTAAGTATCTTCATGAAATCATTTCAGTGCAGTGCACACTTATTTTGCTCACAGCATTCTGCTGACCGCTGCAGAGAACAGCAAGATACACGCTTTCACATAAAGAAGCCTGCAGTCCTTTTTCCCTTCTGCCCGTCAAGTGTGCAAGTACCAAGCTAACAGGAGAACACCATCAGGGAGGTTCAACACGGCGCTCTGGAGACTGCAGAGACCCAGGATGGGAAACGCACTGAGGGGGGTAAACGCACTGAGGGGGTACCCAGGTCTCCTGGGGTTGGTTTTTTGGACTCTTACCAACTCATGGTAGTTCCCATTGCAATGCACAGAGAGGTACTGATCTAAGGTTTCTTGACTGACTGGAGGGTGGGCTGAACTGACAGGCCACCCCAGGAAGGCTGAGACACGGATCTTCGGGTCCACTCCTTGAGATTATGAGTTATAGGCTGTTACTCGGAAGCAAGTGTCCTTGCACCTTATGTGGACAACAGGGACAGAAGGGGCTCTGCGGAGGGACGGGGCAGCAGCAGCATACGAATGTGGCAGGCCAGCAAGCGTATCTCAGTGCAGAAGGACTCCCTCTGGAGCACAAGTACAGCCAGAAGAGCAGAGACTTATGGCATGATGAGGACTGCTCTGCTGGAAAGACTGGGGCCAGAGGAGGGTTAAGACCCTGTGTGTGCTGGGCCAGTGCTGTCTAAGCTCACCCCATCCCCCGAGGCTACCAGGCCTCCATCTAGCGTCACTTGGCTCGGCTGAAACAACATCTCCCTGACCCCAATCATGGACAGGGTCCCAGGGCCTCCCTGCTCCCAGGCGCTTCACCTGGGGAGGGGGGAGGGGAGCCCACACTGTATGGGGCCTGCTTGGCCACTGCCCATTCCCCGCACACCCCCCCACCCAATGCCTCCTTCTGGGTCTCCCAAGCCCACACTGGGAAGGCAGAGAAGCCAGGAACAACCTCCCAGCTGCTTAAGAGCAGCAGCCGGCTACAGAGCAGAGCAGCTCGGCTGCCCGGTGTGCTGGCTGAGGCAGGCGTGCGACCCAGCACACGGAGCCCCAGCGCAGCACCGTGACCGAGGCGGCCGTTGAGTCTCACCAAGGACTATGCCTCTCACGGCTTGCAAATCCTAAATCCTAAATCCTAATGACTAGTCCCTGCCTTGGCACACAGCTGCTGTGAGGAGGAGGCCTTGAAGTTGAATTTACTATGCCCCCATCCACCCCTTCCCCCAACCTTCCCCCCAGTATCTAAAATGGCTTTCACATTGTTTTTTCCCACCTCTGAGCTTCTCCCCTGAGGGTTCTCCTGCCTAGAATAGGCAACTTGTGAATTCCCATTCAAACATTGCCTCCTCAGGACAACCCTCTCTGACTCTGCAGAACTAGGTTGGCTTCATAAAGACTTCTTGTAATTATCCTCTCTGATTCAATGTTTCTCTTCTCTGCCTGATCATAACTCCAGGAAAGCAGCAGCTCTCACGTGGGTCTTGTACACCTAGAACCTGACAGGAGCTCAAAAAATATCTGTTCATGAATTAGCATATAGAAGCCAAATCCCTCTGCTTGCTGTCACCCCACCCAGCCTGATTCTCTGCCCTCACCCTCAGACGCCCGCCCCTCCAGGCAGGTCTCTGACTCATGAGGTTCTCACACGGACGGGGTTTTCTCTGGTCCAATCCTGACAACCATGCAGGGCCTAGCACAATGAAAGCCTCCTCTCTAAAGTCCTCTGATTAGTTCCTGCCAGATTTCAGAGTCAGGAACTCACTCGTTCTTGGTAATACTGAAGCCTGTTCTCCTAAGTCAGCACTCAGTGGTCCCAATTATTGCACGCATGTCTGTCTCCCTATTGGAGTAAATGGTCCTTAAGGACCTGCAATCGCATACACTCACTTCTGCTGTAGAGCCCTAAAGGGTTGCTCACAGAATGCTTGGCAAGAGTAAATATAATTTATTTATTTATTTATTTATTTATTTTTTAAAGATTTTATTTATTTATTTGAGAGAGAGGCAGTGAGAGAGCATGAGGGAGGAGAAGGTCAGAGGGAGAAGCAGACTCCCCGTGGAGCTGGGAGCCTGATGCGGGACTCGATCCCGGGTCTCCGGGATCATGACCTGAGCCGAAGGCAGTCGTCCAACCAACTGAGCCACCCAGGCGTCCCAAGAGTAAATATAATTTAATATCTGTGGATGAACTATTTTACATCAAATGTGCTTGAAACAATTATGTCATAGGGAAGAAAGTCCAGAACAACAAAGAAAAAGTAGATTTGGGAATTTAAAAAAATAAGTACTAGTCTTAAAGTTAGAGAAATAAGTACATTGATTCCATAATTATAAATGAGGTAGTGCTCATTCAAGGCACAAGAAGAATAAATAACAACTGCACACTTTAATAAATTCATTATCTCAATAAAGTCACAATCATCCTATTAGGCGATTAGGCAGATGCCCTCGCTATTGTACAAAGGAGAATGATGGTTCAAAGACTCCTTCACCTAAAGTCCTAAGGCTAGTCATCACTGTGTCTGGGATTCCAGTTCCAGCCTTGTGACTGTCAATGCCAAACTCTTTGCTATTTTAGAGGTGCTCTATGATCTGACACAGTTTTACTTCAGACCCTTAAATATGATTCTGAAAGATGAAGAAAGTAGAAGACAGAGGGACTGCTTTGGAAGCACAGATCTGTGAGCCAGACAAAATACTCCATAACACTTTTCTGGGGTGAGGAATATGTTAACAGGTGCACCGCCATGGAGAATGGACTGACAACAAGACAGAATTCTGCTTGAAAAACAGCACGTGATGAACAATAGCTCAGGGGTTCAAAGAAGAAAGGGCAAAAGTTCTCCTATCAAGAAACAATCAAGACCCTTTCACACCCTAAAATGAGCCTATTTAAGGAGAATCCACAAATTCCCAAACAAAATGGCATTTTAATTTTTCTCTAATTAAAAGTAAAAATTAAAAGTAAAAGTGTATTTCATTGCTGGAGGGGAGGCTGGGTGGTGGACATGGAGGAGGGTATGTGCTATCATGAATGCTGTGAAGTGTGTAAGACTGATGAATCACATACCTGCCCCCCTGAAACAAATAATACATTATATGTTAATAAAAAATAAAGTGTATTTCAGAAATATTTTCAATGAATGGGTTTATTTCCACTGCTTTTGTTAACAATACATCCATGCTTTCATTTAAATAATGTGTAACTTTTCAGGTTAAATAAAATAAACTGCATCATCCTAGAGCAGTTTGGTTCAGACAGAGACTTCATAACTGAAATATTTAACCTCTGTGTTTAGGTCACGACTTGAGAGGTAATCTTTCTGTCTCTCACACACAGGCACTTAGCATGTCTCTACTCCTTGTAAAGCAAAGTGATTGTCTTTATTTTTACATTTTTTTGGCTCATTTTTAAAAAAGATTTTTATTTATTTATTTACAGATAGAGAGATAGAGATCATAAGTAGGCAGAGAGAGAGGGGAAGCAGGCTCCCTGCCGAGCAGGGAACCTGATGTGGGACTCGATCCCAGGACCCTGAGATCATGACCCGAGCTGATGGCAGAGGCCCAACCCACTGAGTCACCAAGGCGCCCTTGGCTCACATTTTAACATCATTCTATCCATATCTGGCCTGTAACATTCCACCCTGAACACTGAAAATGAGAACCAAAGTCACAAGAGATCACCTCATGAACACCTGCTATAAGTCTCTTAAAGTAAGAATACTTACGGGCATACAACTCAAATAAAGCTTCCAGTTTAAGAATTTTTGTGTTGCTTTTGATCTTTAGCCTGCACCACATTAAAAAAAAAAAAAAGTCATCTCTACACCCAACGTGGGGCTCAAATTCATGACCCCCAAGATCGAGAATCACATGCTGCACCGACTGAGCCTGTTGGACGTCCCGGATCCCACTTTTGAACAAGTTTAAAGAAGTGTTACTTTACATGCCATAACTTTCTAGAAGTGTAAATTCAATGATTTGGGTAAATTCATAGGGGGTGTGCAACCACCAGCAGCCAGTTTTAGAATGTTTTCATTACTCCCTAAAGTTCTGTTGTGCCCGCAAGTGGGTGGTCTGCACACCCAGCCCCCAGCCCGTACACGCACTAACCTGCCTCGCGTCTCTACGAGTGGGACTCCCCTAGACCTAGAAATTGTGCCATTCGCAGATGTTTCTAACTCTGGGCTTTCCCCGAGCCTAAGGCTTTAGGAGGTCTATCCGCGCTGCTGCAGGTGTCAGTGGTCAACTCCGTGTAACTGCTGAACTGTGTTCCGTTCTGCAACTGCACCATGTTGTTTTTCCACTCACCGGCTGATGGACACTTGTGCTGTTTCCACCATTTAGACTTCTGTAAATAATGCAATGAGTATTCATTCACAAGTTTTCGCGTGGACATCTCATTGTTTTCATTTCTCTTAGGTAGATTCCCGGAAGCAGGAAATATGGTAAATGTGTGCGTCTCTTAAAAAAACCCTGCGTGGGGGCGCCTGGGTGGCTCAGTGGGTTAAAGCCTCTGCCTTCAGCTCAGGTCATGATCCCAGAGTCCTGGGATTGAGCCCCGCATCGGGCTCTCTGCTCAGCAGGGAACCTGCTTCCTCCTCTCTCTCTCCGCCTGCCTTTCTGTCTACTTGTGATCTCTGTCTGTCAAATAAATAAATAAAATCTTAAAAAGACAAAACAAAACAAAAAACCCTGCGTGTTTTCCAAACTGGTTGTACTATTTCACATTCCTACCAACAATGCACAAGGGTTTCAGTTTACTCACATCCTCAACAAAACACGGTCATATCTGACTTTTTTTTATTGTAGTCATTCTAGTGAGTGTGAAATAATATCTCATTGTTTCAACTATTTTCTAATAATTGATGAAATACTAAATCATTACATCCTCTGCCCATTGTAAAATTGTATTACTGCCAATTTCTTTTTTTTTTTAAGATTTTATTTATTTGACAGACAGAGATTACAAGTAGGCAGAGAGGCAGGCAGAGAGAGAGAGGAGGAAGCAGGCTTTCCGCGGAGCAGAGAGCCTGATGCAGGGCTTGATCCCAGGACCCTGGGATTAGGACCTGAGCTGAAGGCAGAGGCTTTAACCCACTGAGCCACCCAGGCGCCCTATTATTACTGCCAATTTCTAAAAATTCTTCATATACCAGTCATATATCATCAGCTCTATGAGCTGGAAATATTTTCTTCCAGTTTGTGGGTTTGTCTTTTCATTTTCTTCATGGTGTCTTCTGAATAACAAGGTATTTTACTTCTGAACACTAACACTGTTCTTGTCTTTTATGGATAGTGCTTTGGAGTAAGGACTTTCTGTCCTAAATGACAAAGACTTTCTCCTATGATGTCTTCTAGAAATTTATGTGGTTTTACTTCTTACATTTTGTCTATTATCTATTGGGAAGTCATTCTTATAAACTGGAAGGTAAGGGTCTTCATCCTTTTTTGTCTTTTGCATCTGGAGAACAACCCTTCTGGGACTACTTGTTGAAAAGACTTATCTTTTTCCCACAGAAAGGTCAGGGCACCTTTGCTGAAAATCAACTGAGCATTAATGGATTTATTTGTAGACTCTCAGTTCTGACCCATCAGTCTACGGGCCTATCCTTACGCCAGTGCCACACACCCTGATTACTGAAGTCTTCCGACATGGTTGTTCTTTCTCAAAATTCTTTGGGCTATCCTAGGTACTTTGATTTTTAGGATTACCTTATTAATTTCTACAAAGCATCTTATTTGGAAAGCTGTCAGCTATTATTTCTTGGAATAGTTTTTCTGCCACTCTGGGTCCTCTGGAATGTGACAGTGTCCCAAAGGCCTTGGAGGCTCTGTTCATTTTCTTCAGGTTTGTTTTTTTTTTTTCTAACTTATTCTACTGAGTGATAATTTCTATTGCTCTACCTCCAAGCTCACATATTCTTCTGTTATTCTGAATCCGCTATTCAAGTCCTCAAGTGATGTTTTTCATTACCAATATTGTACTCTTCAACTCCATGATTTCCATGTGGCTCTTTTCCATAATTTTGCTATCCTTTATTGAGAATCTCTATGTGTTGGCTTCTGGTGACATTCACTATTGTCATATTTTTCTTTTTAATTCTTTAAATATCATTTCTTTCAGTTCTCCGAATGTACGTTAATTCCTTTGAATTCTTTCTCTGCTAAATTCAGCATCTGAGAATATTCAGAAGCAGCTTCTGCTGACTCTTTCTTTTATTTATTTTCTAAGTAGGCTCCATGCCTGGTGCAGAGCCCAATGAGGGGCTCGAACTCACGGCCGAGATCAAGACCTGAGCTGAGATCAAGAATCAGATGCTTAACCGACTGAGCCACCCAGGTGCCCCTGTAGATTCTTTTTTAAGTATGAGTCACACTTTCATATTTCTTTGCATAGCTTGTCATCTTTTGTTGAAGACTGGACCTTTTGGACAATAAAATGTCTCAACTCTGCATTCTGATCTTTTTTTTTCCCTTAAGGTTGCTGCTGTTGCCCTGTCTGTTTGCCTGCTTTGTTCAGTAGCATGGCCGGGTTAGACCTGTGAAGTCTGCTTCCTCTGTGGTGTGCAGTCACTGATGTCTCTGCTCAGTTTCTTATTTATTTAACATTCTTCCAAGACTAGCTGTCAGCCAGTTACTGGACACGGGTGCTCAAACATCTCAAATCAGTAAAGCTGATATCATCTGCTAATGGATCTGGGTGTAGGGAGAGAAGAGTATTCAAAGCCATGGCCACTTCCAGTCCTGCCTGATTTACTCCTGCCAGTCCTGTCTCCTACCTGCAGGCGCATAGTCTCAAGGTCCTCCGGGAATGTAAACAGCTCCAGCTCTGAAATCACAGAGCATGTGGTCTCAGACAAGAACACACTTGGCGGCAACCTTGGGCTGGGAGAGACAGACACTGACCTTCCTCCACCTGCCGGTCCCCAAGACGTCACTTCCAGAGACAATAGTGTTGGGCATGGTGTCACCCACCCTTCTGTCACTGCTGGGCTAGCCCTCTGTCCTTGCCACCCGCCCTGCCCCAGCAGAAACCCCCAGCGACATAGCTTGGGGAGTGTGGGAAGCAGCCCCGGGCCGAACACTACAGCTTCCCATTGTTCCCACCCAAAGTATGGCAGCTGTTCAAAACATCAATGAGCCTCAGATTGTTGTATGCCTCTGGTTGATTTCCAGAACATTGAAGGGGCTGCTTTGTCAGTTTTGTCCAGTTTTAGAGTCGTTTTCTTCTGAAAAGAGAATCCGGTGATCTCCTCACTTGGTCAAAGCCAGAAAGGCCACTTCTTCTGCTTACTTTTTAATTCTTTACAGTTTTTCTTACAATTTTTACTTTGAAATATTTCAAAGCCAAAGAATAAGAGAGAATATAATGAACATCTAGGTACTCATCCCTCAGCTTAAGAAGTGACACATGATGGGCTCATCCGAACCTCCTCATATACTTCCCCCGATCCTAAATTCGCCACCCCTCAAAAAAATCCCCTTTCTAGAAAGACCCATTATCCCAAAACTTGATATGTGTCAACCTAATTTGTACTTTTGCTATTTTATTCATATCAATCTATACATGGCAGCTACAGTTGTGCATTTTTAAATGCATATTCATTTATATGTTATTTGTACATATTCTTCTACGACTATTTTACGCTCATTATTATGTTTTTGGGATTTAGTCATAAAAACACGTGTGGCTTTAACTCATTGACAGTTAACCGCTCTATAAATATGCCACAATCCCTCCATTCTGCCGTGGTGGACATCTGGGTGTTTCCAATAAATGCTGCTACATAATGCTGCCACGAACACTCTCGTGTGCTTCTCATGCACACAGGCAAGAGTAACAAGGGTCTGGAGGACGACAGGGAGGGGCCCCCGATGCTTGTGTAAATACATGGAATCTCCCTACTGGCTCCCACATGGTCGGAGGCAGAAAGTAGAAGATCTCATAAAAAGGCAAATGACTGTCCTCCATGACGGGGATTCAAGATCTTCCACAGAACCTGGACTCAGAGTCACGAGAGGCCTTCCCAGACAGGAGGCAACTTGTCCTCTATCACCCAGCAAGTCAGTGGGAAAGCTGGGACTAAAACCTAGGTTTCCTGTCTTCCTTGTTCTCAAAGCAAGAGCTGTGGACTAGAGGACTAGCATCAGCTGGGAATTTGTTAAAAATACAGAATCTCGGGGCGCCTGGGTGGCTCATTGGGTTAAAGCCTCTGCCTTCGGCTCAGGTCCTGATCCTGGGGTCTTGGGATGGAGCCCCACATTGGGGTCTCTGCTCAGCAGGGAGCCTGCTTCCCCCACTCCCTCTCTGCCTGCCTCTGCCTACTGTGGTCTTTCTCTCTCTCTGTCAAATAAATAAATAAAGTGCTCGCTTCGGCAGCACATATACTAAAATTGGAACAATACAGAGAAGATTAGCATGGCCCCTGCGCAAGGATGACACGCAAATAATAAATAAAATCTTAAAAAAAAAACCAACCAGGGACGCCTGGGTGGCTCAGTTGGTTAAGCGGCTGCCTTCGGCTCAGGTCATGATCCCAGCGTCCTGGGATCGAGTCCCACATCGGGCTCCTTGCTTGGCAGAGAGCCTGCTTCTCCCTCTGCCTCTGCCTGCTACTCTGTCTGCCTGTGCTCGCTTGCTCTCTCTCCCTCTGACTCTGACAAAATAAATAAATAAAACCTTAAAAAAAAACAAAAACAAACCAACCAAAAACAGAATCTCAGGCTGCACCCCAAATATGCTGAATCAGAGTCTGCATTTTAACAAAATGCCCAGGTGACCTGTATGCACACTAAAGTCTGGAAAAGTACTCTGGAGAAGGTATACAGACAAGGAATTCCTAGATCACAATGTAGCAGTTCTTTAATGATATCACACAATGCCAAATTTCTCTCCAAAGTACTGTACCAATTTAGTTTCCCAGATTACTCTGATTTTTTTCTGTGTCTAATTACCGCATAAAGCCATTTCTCATTGCTCTCACGTCTGCGTTGATTGCATTTGCCTCACCACGTCCTACTTCCTAACACTAGATCCTCAGACTCTGGCCCTAAAGTTCTTTCCTCGTGCTGCTCCACACTAACCTGTGATGAAAGGGGTACACGGTCAAATAAATTTGGGAAACCACAGGTTAATCTACGTGGGACAAATTCTTAACCCTAAGACTCTCAGAGATCTTAGTATGTCTCTCAGGAACCTCTGAGAGTGGACTACATTTCAAGCATTTTCCTAAGCTTATTTCACCACTTACCTCATCAAAGATGACCAGTCATGGGTCATCTTTGAAAATACTTGAATAAACCAACGTTTTTGTTTTTTTTTAAAGATTTTATTTGTCAGAGAGAGAGAGCGCACAAGTAGGCAGAGTGGCAGGCAGAGGCAGAGAGAGAAGCACTGAGCAAGGAGCCTGATGTGGGACTCGATCCCAGGACTCTGGGATCATGACCTGAGCCAAAGGCAGCAGCTTAACCAACTGAGCCACCCAGGCGCTCCCCTGAATAAACTAATGTTTTAAGGAACACAGATGGAGGGAGATATGTGATTATTTATAGAGACTTCCAACCTTTTTAAAACAAAAACCATTAATGAAATCAATTTCTGGGGCGCCTGGGTGGCTCAGTGGGTTAAGCCTCTGCCTTCAGCTCAGGTCATGATTCCAGGGTCCTGGATGGAGCCCCAGGTCGGGCTCTCTTACTCAGCAGGGAGCCTGCTTCCCCCCCCTTCCCCGCGCCTGCCTCTCTGCCTACTTGTGATCTGTCAAATAAATAAAATCTTTTAAAAAAATCAATTTCCTCTTTTATAATCTCCAGATCTTCTCATATCTAAAAGACTCATTCTAGCTACTTCTTTGCAGCTTTATGTATGTAAAATAACACCACCAGGAAAGAAAAATACATTTTGCTCAGATGAATTTCTCTCTCTCCAGGTTTCTTCATGCTTTCAGTAAAAAGAAATCAGTATGGAATGATCAGGTCCAAAATTTCAAATAGTTTCTCTTTGCTCTAAAACAGCCAAGGAGAACAAATTAGCAGTTGCTCTGAGACCTAGAGCAGAAAAGCCCCATGTCTCTAATCCAGTGTTCCCACACAGATGGCCAGCTGAAACAGGCTGTCCCTTTATCTCCCTGTGGTTTCCCTGAAGAAATTAAAAGCTACAGGACTCCAGTGATCTTCAGAAAGTGAAGATCACTCACTCTCTTTTATTCTTCGTGTTTTACTATTGTTTCAGCTTTTCTACAGTGAGCATGTGTTATACTTTTGCAACTCGAAAAAAATACAGTTTCGTTCTAAAAGGCTTAATTTGAAAGGAAGAAAACAAGTTACAGAACAATAAAATTGAAATCCATCTCATCACTCTATCAAAATAGACACAAAAGGTGACCCTCAATTGGGGTGCAGAGGCCTCTGCAAGATTACTATATAAAACTGATTGTGTCTAACATTCTTTAAATACGACATTAAACTTTAAAACCTTTATGAACACAGACTTATCTTTATCTAGGTTTCAGCTCTGAGAGATGACAGACCACTGGCAAACCCGCTGGTCTGACTCTTGCTGTGCTCTCCTGGTTCTAGAAGATGGGAGAGTGCCTACACCATGTACAGCTATGGCGAGGATGATGAAAACATGGATTAAAAAGCGCCACATCATGTCAGCAGGGAAACACAAATTAAAACAACTCATTACAATGGCCACAATCCAGAAAACAGACGGCAGCAAAGCTTGCGATGATGTGGAACAAGAGAAACTCTCATTTATTGCTGGTGGATCCGCAAAACGGTACAGCCGCTGGAGAGGACCGTCTGGCAGTTTATAAAATGAAACATGCGCTTACCACACAACTCAGCAATCACGCACCCAAAGGATCTGAAAACTAACATTTAGACAAAAACCTGCACAGCGGGGCGCCTGGGTGGCTCAGTGGGTTAAAGCCTCTGCCTTCGGCTCAGGGCCTCTGCCTTCAGCCCAGGGTCCTGGGATCAAGCCCCGCATCCGGCTTTCTGCTCAGCAGGAAGCCTGCTTCTTCCTCTCTCTACCTACTTGTAATCTCTGCCTGTCAAATAAATAAATAAAATCTTTAAAAAAAAAAACACAAACCTGCACACGAATGTTTACAGCAGCTTAACACATAATTGCCAAAACTCAGAAGTAAGCAAGATGTCCTTCAGTAGGTGACAGATAAACTGCGGTACATCTGGAAAATGGAGCACTGTTCAGCACTCACAAGAAATGCACTATCAAGCCATGAAAAGACAGGGAGGAAACCTAAATGTATATTACAAACTGAAAGAAGCCAGTCTGCACAGGCTAGATGCTGTTATGATTCCAACTACAGGACATTCTGGAAAAGGCAAAACTACGAAACAGTAAAAAAAAATATATCAGTGGTTGCCAAGGGGTGGAGAAATGAGAGGGACGGGGGAAGGGATGGATAGGCAGAGCACCGAGGATGTTTAGGGCAGTGAACATAGTCGGTATCATACCATCACAGTGGGTACAAGTCTGTCCAAACCCACAGAATGTCCCATAGCAGTAGTGACCCCCCATAGTAAACTATGGACCGTGGGTGATTAGAAATCATCGCTGTAGGTTCACCACCTGTAACGCATGCACCGCTCCAGATGGGGGAAGCCGATAGTGAGGGAAGGCCCTGCCTGTGTGGGGCTGTAGGGGAAATCTCCGTACTTTCCACTCAGCTTTGCTGGGAGCATAAAACTGCTCTGAAGAATAAAGTCTATTAAAAAAAACAACCCCCCCAAAAACCCCTCATAGTCCAGTGTCTGGCATATATATAGTAAGTGCTCAATAAATTGCAACTCTTGTTACTAAAGCAGTTAAATTAGAGATAACCTCAAATGCTCCCACAAGAAATGAAGACAGTTACTAATGAGTCCGTTTAGACATTTATCCTGATAAGATAAAAAGCATCCTCCTCGAAGAGGTAATCCTTTAGAGTTCATAACCCAGATGAATGATTCTCAATGGAACACGTCGTTTTGCAAAGTTATTAAGTGAAATGTAGAAATGCAAAATGACTAAAGATTCCATCACAGACAGTTATTTAGTAAGTATAAGTTTTACAGATTCTCAAAATCATTATTTAAGAAACAAATTCAACTAAAGGAAAAAGACATGCATCTCAAGAAATGAATGGTAATACCAAAAATGAATATTTAAAAATGAATATAATCATAGAATTACGTTGTAAATGATGTGGTTCCATGGTGGTAGAATGCTTACCTAAAAAGCACTAATTTCTAGAAGGAACAACAAAATTTACAACCCCCCTTGTTCTGCTTACCTGGATGAGTCATGGTGACGGGCTCCTCTTTGGATTTATTATTGTAGATGACTACGGCAACTGCATTGTGGAAAGCAGCCCGTGATATTTTCTCTTTAAATGTGCAATTTCCCCTCTGCAGCAAGGCAATCCACTGTTTGATGTTAGGAGGGACAAAGAACCGTGTCTGAGGATCACAGCCCAGATGATCAGCAACTAAACAGAAAAGAAAAAAACAACATTAATTTTTCTCAACATAAATAAAATCAATCAAATCTTTATCAAAGTGTTCAACTGTTCCCCAAATACTGGGTGTATCCAAAGTACTGTGAGCAGCTCCCTGCCAGCAGAGCTATGAATATACCCATGAACCTGAACCCTCATCTGTGCAGGGAGAGAGAGGCTCCATTAACATGTTACCTGTGATGCAAATGAAAACAGTGAAAAAACCTGTTTAACTTCATAAGCTGAAGGAAAAACAGACTGACAATGCCCAGTGTAGGCTGGTGAAGAGAGGGGGACAAAAGGGCAAACAGAGACACCCCCATCCCCCAACACCCAGGTGACTGAGTGATCTACCCCTGACTTCTGCTCATTCGTTGTCACTTACTCTTCTCTCCACACCCCTACCCTACCCCCACCTCTTCTCACTCCGCCTCACCCCACCCCCACGCTGCAGAGAGCAACTGATTTTGCTTGGGGTAAACGAGGCAGCCAAACTAACCTTTGCTTCAGTTACCAAGTGGCTTGTTGAAATTCAACCATGTTTGAACAAATTTCTTCCTAAGTGTCTAAGGAAATTACAAAGGTAAGTTCTGGCTTGTACTGGAAGTTCAAATAGTTAAAATAACATGAAACTAGAAACTAGATTATTCCTGTAATTTACATTTATTGGTAAAAATTACAATTCCACATTAAGATATATATATTAACTTTACTATATCCACTTGTCTAACAAGATGCATGCAGACCCCAGGACACTCCCTTGGGGACCCTGATTACATGGCTATTGCTGTGTACGCCGGTGAGTACACAGCAGCTTGTAAGGCCAGGCTCCTCTCTCCGAGGCAGCAGGTCACAACAGCCCTGTCCACCTCTGCCCTGGCTGCTCCTCCCTCTCCCCCTCTCCTCACGTTTCTTTCTTTTTTTTTTTTTTAAAGATTTTATTTATTTATTTGTCAGAGAGAGGGAGCGAGCACAGACAGAGTGGCAGGCAGAGGCAGAGGGAGAAGCAGGCTCCCCGCCGAGCAAGGAGCCTGATGTGGGACTCGATCCCAGGACGCTGGGATCATGACCTGAGCCAAAGGCAGCCACTTAACCAACTGAGCCACCCAGGCGTCCCTCTCCTCATGTTTCTAACAGGTGAACTTGAACCAGCAGGGTGGTCCATAAGGTGAGGGGGGGAAGAATGGCAATGAAGTCTGCAGACCGCCATCCGCAGTGCCAGAGAAAGGCCCTAGGCTCTGCACTGGCTGGAGTGGGGGCAGGGCAGGGAGGGCAAAAGAGTAACAGTAAAAGCAAATAAATAATAAAAATACGAAATCAGTATTAATAATTGACTGTATGAAAAGTTGACATCAGTGGGGAAATACATCTTTCCATGTCCTGGAAGCACACTACTTAGCCGGAGAAATAAAACGTTCATGCTACTTAAACCACACAGTGTAGAGATGCCAACTAACTTGGGAGAAATAGTACATCTATCATTCCCACTTACACTGTTATTTCCCCCCAAATTCTCTTATTATCGCGGTGAGGGATCATAATGAGAGTGTATTTACTATCAGAGGTCTCCTGACACAACTGAGACATAAATAATTTCACAACGTCATGATTTACATTGTTGATAAATATCACCCCTTTCCTTAAACAATTTCTGCACTCTGAAACTTTAGTACTTTCTCAATCAAAGTAAATGGATGGGGAAAAAAGCCTATATCACAATTTTAGTAGTCAATTATTTTGTTTATTTTTATTTATTTTATTTATTTTTATTTTTTTAACATATTTTACATTTTAAAAATATTTTATTTATTTATTTGAGAGAGAGATAGTGAGAGAGAGCATGAGCGAGGAGAAGGTCAGAGGGAGAAGCAGACTCCCCATGGACTCGATCCCAGGACTCCAGGATTCATGACCTGAGCTAAAGGCAGTCACTTAACCAACTTTTGTTTATTTTGTTTATTTTTTTTTTAAAGATTTTATTTATTTGACAGACAGAAACCACAAGTAGGCAGAGAGGCAGGCAGAGAGAGAGGAGGAAGCAGGCTCCTTGCTGAGCAGAGAGCCTGACGCGGGGCTCGATCCCAGGACCCCGGGACCATGACCCGAGCCCGAGTTAAGGCAGAGGCCCTAACCCACTGAGCCACCCAGGTGCCCCCTTATTTTGTTTATTTTTAAAGATTTTATTTATTTGAGAGAGAGAGAGAACATGTGTGCATGCACACACAAGTTGGGGGAGGGGCAGAAGGAGAGGGAGAAGCAAGTCCAACCCCCTCTCAGGGCTAGATCCCAGGATCCTGGGATCATGACCTGAGCCCAAGGCAGAGCTTAATGCCTGAACCACCCAGGCGCCCCAGTAGTCAACTATTTACTGAAAGACACATTGAAGGCATTGCAAAACTCTGAAATCCTGAAACAGACTGTTCACTTGCAGTAGAATCTGTTTCCCAGATAATTATGTTTCTTTAAAATAGAAGCATTTAGGCTATGTGTTAGATAACCTGTCTTGGAAAAACCTCCAATACCATACATAGAGAGCAAGCAAAGAGCTGGTTTAAGTGTTTCATTTGTTATTTTTCATAACACAAAACTGCTGCACAAACCCTGGAAGAAAATGCTGCACAAACCCTGGAAGAAAATGCAGAATCAAGAATACCCAAAAGGATGTATATACTTCAGCAAAATAGTCATTTTTCTGTAACTTATCCTGTGCTCCCTATGATTTCACACATATTCCCAGGGCCGTAAGGAGGAAACAAGATGGTCATGGAATCAGCAAGACACGGGGCTCACATTCTAGATCAATTATTCACTAGCTGAACAACCGCCTGGGCTCAATGATCTCATCTTCAACTTTTACTAACAAAGACTGAGTTAAAATTCTTACCTCATGAGAGTTATATATGTGAAAAAGGCTATAATAATTCCTCTACTCTTAAGTGCTTTAAAAAAATTAATTCTCTTGGGGGCACCTGGGTGGCTCAGTTGGAGCATCTGGCTCTTAATTTCAGCTCAGGTCAAGGTTTCAGGGCCACGGTGTTGAGCCCTGTGCTCAGCGGGGAGTCTGCTTGAGATTCTCTCTCCCTCTCCTTCTGCCCCTTCCCCAAACGCTTACTTGCATGCATTCAATACATACATACATACATATATACATACACACTTACAATCTTAAAAAAAATAAACTCCCTTTCCTTTAGTTTTATGGGTTTCATCTTATCTGGTCCTAGTGTTCTAGTTTAGTGCCATGGGGATTTTCTGCATCGATGTGTATGAAATCCACCCACACAGCTCAGAGCACATGTCCGCCCCACATCCCCGGCTCCTAACACCTACTGCTCCCATCTCATTCCCTCTCCCTGTGGTGCTGACAGTGCCATCGTCCTCTTAGAAGATGACAGTTATAATTTCCAAGACCGAAAAGACACAGGAAAGGATGCAACCATGGAGCAAAATCTATCAAACATACTGAAGGAGAACTTGAAAATTCTCTTAAGGAATCCCCACCCACTAAGAACAGATTCTACCCACAACTGCAGGACCCAAACAAGTTCCAACAACAAACTATATAGAGCGGAAGAATATCCTTGTTCCCAAAATTCACCCAAGTCATAGTCCATAAAAGAACTCTGTGAACATTTGTATCAGCAAGAATATGAAATAATAAGGGAGAATAAGATATTCAAGTTCCTGTTCAAGGAAGGAGTTTTCATTATTCAGAAAAAGAAAGTAAGAAGTTTTCATAATCACTTAATACTGTCATCTGTTTATCTATTCATCCCTTCCTGTAATTAAAAAATAACTTGAACAGTGAAAATGTGAAAAGCTCTAACACAACTTCCCAAGAGGACTGAAGACGAATGGGTTCAGTGGTCCTACTTCGCAATGTAATACCAGCTGCTTACACTTGAAGCAATTTATTAAGTGAGGACGCAGTATGGCATCAAATATCTATGCAATTAAGAACTATTAAAATTTATCAACAGGAATTTTGCTCAAATTCAAAATCATTTTACTTCCTTTTTTTTTTTTTTTAAAACCTGCCAAATCTAGAGGAGGACTTCACCTCTGACTTCTTTGCATTTATTAGTTATCATGTCAGGAAAAACTTTAAGAAGTTATCATGAAAACATAAAATTATAGATGATATAAAATACTGCATTACAATATCTTACAATTTTGTGAATTGTACTTCGATAAACCTGAAAAAAATGTCGTATTGCAGAGAGACCAAACTTCTGTTTTTTTCTGTACGGCCTTTCCTGCTGAATCCAGAAACAGTAATGAGAATCTCATTCCTTGATAAGAACCAAACGACTACTGACAGGAACAATTACGGAACCCTCACCTCAATGAACACAGGTGCTTAGCAACAACCCAACACCTTGGTCTTGAGTCTTAAGGAACCTCTAGGTGTACTGAGAAAGCAACACCGGACACAGAAATGAAATCTCAGCAAACTGGTTAGTAGTACAACGTGAAGGGTGCTTAGAGACCCAGGAAAAGAGCCACACAATGGTAAAGGTCTCGTGGGGGCTGGAACTCAGATGGAACACTGGAAAATCTCTAGGCAGTGAGCAGGGGGTGCAGAAGGGACCAGCACCAGAACAGAGGACAAAGACGAAGCCCTTCTCCTGAACTCTCGTGACAATCAAGTAAGATGACACATAAGCCTCATTACAACACTATACCAATGTAAGAGAATCAAGTTCTGAAAAGACGACCCCATCTGTGGTGGGAAAAGAGGAAGAATATCCTGGCACAAGGAGTGTGTAAATATTTAAAGGGTTCTGTGAGTAAAGATGTCAGTCAATAAATAAATTCTGTCTTGCCCAAGCAGCCCGAAACTCCCACTTTGGTTCACCTGACTTAGACTTCATTGTGGGAAAATGCAAGCACCCTATCTAGCGCGTAGCGGTCACGGCGTTACTGTGTGGGCCCCGTCTCCTCCCACACCTGAGAACCACCAATTCACTGCCACAGGGAAGAGTCCTGCTGGGCTGGGGCACAGCCAGCTCCCCCGGGGCGCCTCCTGCTCTCGGAGCCTGGGCATCTTGGTTCCTCCCTCTGAAAGGCCCAGCCCCCTGCTTCCTTGCTGACGTCCTCCCAAACCTCAGGATTCTGCTAAAATCTCCCCTCCGGGATGCCCTCCCAGCCTCCTGAGGCTGAGCTGCGTGCTCTGTTTCCATGGCACCCTGAGATGACACACACCTTAGCATTCATCCTACCGTCCTAGCCACTGGCTGTTTGCTCGGAGTCTCTCCTCGAGCTTGAGACCCAGCATCTCCTCCAGTACGTGTGGCACAGAGGAGGCTCTGGACCTCTAGGTAAAGGGAGAAATGGGAGAACGACAAACGGAGACTGAGCAAAAACAGACACAAAGAAAGAGTCTGTGCCAAAGACCACTGTTTCCTGTGGTAGTGTTCTGACCCGTGTGACATTCTGCCAGCTGCTTCCTATGAAAGATGTAAAAATAAAGATAAGCCTAACTAGTTACCCTGGGTCTAGATGTTTCCCTGGTCAGGTGCGTTCTGGCTCTTTGCTCCCTAGTTCCACATGAGATTATAATCTCTTTCATTTTTAGGTTTCCTGCTGCTTCTCCTGAATTTCCTTATTTTCCCTCTGTTAAATTCTAATTTTATGATTCAAAGGACAAAAGAGAATTCCTTATTTGCGTTTCCAGTTTCTTAATTTTTAACGTTCAGTGATTGGATTTAAATGTCTAGCTTTCCTCCCTTCATCCACATCCACAGATAACTTAACTCTTACGATCCCTACATTTTCACTTTTTTAAAAAGATTTTATTTATTAGAGAGAGAGAGAGCATGAGAGGGGAGAGGTCAACTGGAGAAGCAGACTCCCTCCCAAGCAGGGAGCCCAATGTGGGACTCGATCCTGGGACTCCAGGATCATGACCTGAGCTGAAGGCAATCGCTTAACCAACTGAGCCACTCAGGCGCCCTACATTTTCACTTTAATCTACCATCTTTTCATTACTTATCTTCAGTGTTTGTTTAATCTTGTTGAAATGCCCTGCTTTTGTCTTAATTTCTCATTAACTCATTTGTAAGTTCCATTTTTCTCTTAACCTCCTATCTACTTCGTTCCTCTAATTTTCTTATCCCTTCCCCCTACCCCCTTCCACTTCTGTTCATGTTTTTCTTTTCTGGTAGGAGTTGTTACCATAATCGCCAGGAAAAATGATCTGGACCCTAGCCTTTCTTGATTTTGGGGGAACCTTATATTAATGATCATTCCCTCTTTGTCTTTTTCCTCTCAATTAAAACTGCTGGTCCCTTCCTTCTTAAGAAAAGAAAGCAGATTTCTCAAAAGGCTCCCATTTTACTGTCACTGTTGTCAAGAGTTGCCCGTTCCTACCTCCTCAGTGTCCACTCATTCCTCATCACATTTTCATCTCTGCATCCAGCCGCTCCATCAAAGTGCTCCGGCTACCAGGCACCAATAATCTCAGTATTGCTAAGTCCTGGGACACTGTGTCCTCCTCCCCATGGACTCTCAGTAAGATTCACCTTAGCTGAGCACTCTCTCCTTTCGGCTCTCAGGACCCTCATCCTCCTGGCGTTCCTCCTCCTCCCTCCCTCCTCCTCCTTCACAGCCCTCCTTCCTAGTCTCCTTTCCTAACGCCTCTCCCTGCACCTGAACCTTCAGTGTTGATGTTAGTTACTAAGGACTGCGACCACCCCGATGCAGGTCGAGGACTCTCCAGGGCTAGAATTTCTCCACGCTGAGGGTATACTTTTTTCTTACTGGAACAAGAAGGTTTACTAACATCTTGTGCCAATCGGCCCTTTCCTGAGAAATTACTTCTCATTTTTTACTTCTATAAATCCGCAGTTTCCAGTATATACAACTAAAGCAGGTAAACAGCAAACTAAGAAGCAAGAGAGAAATACGGAAATTTATACACAGGAAAGGGTCCATTCTCTCCCATTCCAAACAGAAACTGCACTCAACCCTGATGAGCTAACAGGCGTTATGGAATGTCTTCACTGGTTCACAAGGAGGCAGGCAGGTGGGCACACGGTCACTCTGTCTGGTTTGTTTGTTCCCAGGTTACTTTGCCCCGCTTCTAGGCAGGATCATGGGATCACCCCAGGGTCTGAAGCAGATTCTGTTAGTTGTCCCAAAAAACAAAAACAAAAACCTTATTTGGGCATATACAGATCACCTGTAGCCTGCCATATGCTTTTAGTGACACCTTTCTGAGCTCCAGCTCCAGGGGCAGGGAAGTAGACATACAGTCCAAGATGAGCCACAGGGAAGTGAATAAGGAAACATGTGGCTACAGATGTTGCTGGCAGTCATTGTGCGATAAAGAAGGGAACCATCCTGGGATGAAGTTAAAGCTAGGACGGCAAAGGGGAGAGATCAAAAGGAACAAGATCCCTAGTAACCCTGCTAAGTGTTGAATCCCTGAACCCTAAAAGCGGCCCTAGCTTTGAGCTTCCAGTTCTGACACAGACCACTGCAAGCAATCTAAGTAGGGATTTGTCACTTGGAGCAGTCCAGCTTCTTGTATGAGTCAAGCAGCAATGGTTGAGATGGGGGCTTTATGCCTGCTGAGGGACTTTCTTAGCCCTCCAGGATCCATGCTTGGCTATGAAAGCCCACCAAGAAGATGACAAAACCTGAGGAGAAAGCATTCTTGAGAAAGTTCTTTGACAGGGAGGTAGCCAAGATGCCCATCCTCAGCCTCCTTCCCTCACTCAAGGGACGTGGCAGCTCTCTGGGAGAGGAGCAAGCTGTTGGAAGATTAACATCTTCAGCAAGGACTCTTGAGAAGGATCTGCGTAGGCAGAACCCAAAAGGCTGGTGGAATCTGAATGAGGGAAAACCATCTTTATTTTCATCACATAAATGAAATCTCATGCTTTCTTCACATCTGAAGGTAGACAACAAAACATCTGTAACTCTATAACTAAGAGCAATTACATTAGCCACTGCAGATTCTGCAAAAACATGAAACATCCCAGCGATTAAGCTTCGCAGACCCAACATCAGTAATCAAGATGATCACACCCACTGCTAGATCTTGTTACTTAATGTGATCAGAAGGAAGCACAGTTATTTTAAATACTGATGCTGCGTTTCAGGAGACTCGGCTACCTTTAATCCTATTTACTTTTGCACAGATCACTACTCTGAGAAGCAGCCTGGGGGTCTTTCATTAGACTGCAAATGGAGCCTCAGCCGCCAGGGTCAGTGAATGCATACTGCTTACAGGACAGACTTGGATCAGTTTCCGTTACTTTACTTTGTCCTCCTGTATCCTGTGATTCCTAAGTTCTTCATACTTTCCTCCATCTGTCCTTACTTCTGAAAGCACTGATCACATTTTCTCTATTCCCCTCCCTCTTTTCCTCCATTTATATATTCAAGTCCTATTTTTTTAGGGGTTACTCTTAAAATGTTAACATGCATACCTGATAAAGAGTTTACATTTCATCAATGACTCTAGTTCCTTCCTGAAGAATACAGGCCCTTAAAATATGTATTGGTTTCACAGGGCTACCCCCCAAAAAACCACTACACACCTGGTGGCTTAAACAACAGAAATGTATTTTCTCTCAGTTGTGAGGGACAGATGTCTGCAGTCAGGATGCTGGCAGGCTCACATCCCCTCCGAAGGCTTCAGGGGAGACCCTTCCTTGACTCTCCCATCTTCTGCTGGCCCCCGGCAACCTTTGGCTTCTGGCTGCATTGTTCCAACCTCTGCCTCTGTCTGCATGTGGCCTTCTCCACTGTGCCCATGCCTTCACTTCTGTCTCTAAGAACACTTACTGTTGGATTACAACACTTACTGTTGGATTAATTTGGTTAATGCAAGGTGCTCTCATCTCAAGATCTTCATCTAATTACTTCAATGTAATTTTTTTCCAAATAAGGTTTCCACATTCCTAGGTTCTGGGGATTAGGTCACGGACACATCTTCTGGGAGGCCACCATTCAACCTATTGCCAGATGCAGTTCCAACCACCCCCTTTCATCTTACCTATAACTATCCTTACTCAGATCTACCTTGCTCTAATGATCCCATCCCTAATATTTATAGTTTCATATGATCAATGCCTGTTAAATGTTACCTACAGATACTGGTCAGTCCTTACGTTAGTCTAGGATCTCCAGAGAAACAGACCAATAAGATACGTGTGTGTATAAAGAGACGGCGTGTAAGGAATTAGCTCATGGGGCTGTGGAGGCTGACGAGCCCCAAGATCTGCAGGGTAAGTCAGCAAACTGGAGAGAGAATGGTGTGGCTCTAGTCAGAAGCCTAGCAGCTTGAGACCCAGGAAGAGCTAATGTTTCAGTTTGAGTCTGCAGGCAGGGAAAGGCCAATCTCCCAATGCAAAATCAGTCAGGCAAGAGGAATTCTCTCTTACTGGAAGGAAAATCAACTCTTTTGTTTTATGCAGGCCTTCAACTGATTAGATGAGGCCCATGCACATCAGGGATGGCAATCTCCTTTGACCCACTTTATTCAGTCTACCAACTTAAATGTTAATCTCATCTAAAAATACCCTCAGAGAAACACCCAGAATATCTGACCAAATCATTTAGACATCCTCTGGCCCAGTAAAAGTGATACTTAAAATTAACCACGACAGGGGCCCCCAAGTGGCATAGTAGGTGAAGCCTCTGACTCTTGGTTTCAGCTCAGGTCATGATCTCAGGGTTGTGAGATCAAACCCCCATCAGGCTCTGTGCTCAGCAGGGAGTTTGCGTAAAGATTCTCTCCCTCTGCCCCTCCCCACAACTCACATGGGGAGTGGAATTAAAAAAATTTTTTTTTGTTTAAGATTTTATGTATTCATTTAACAGATAGAGAAAGAGAAAGGGAAGGCAACCACACAAGCAGGGGAAGCAGTAGGCAAAGGGAGAGGGAGAAGTGGGCTCCCTTGCTAAGCAGGGAGCCTGACCCAGGGGTCAATCCTAGAACCGCAGGATCACGACCTGAGCCCAAGGCAGATGCCTAACTAACTGAGCCACTCAGGTGCCCCTCTAATAAATAAATCTTTTAAAAAATTAATCATCACTAATTAATTCACATCTCACTTTTTCCTTCTGTCTTTCATTTCCTCCTTCCTTATAAGAATAGTAAGAACATCCCTTTGATGTTCCTTCAAATAAGGATCTGTTCAGGGTAAAGTCAGGGTTTCAAGTAAACTTGTCTTTTTATATCTGAAAACATCTTTCATATGATCCCATTCTTGAATGACAGCTTAATTAGGTAAAAAATTCTGGATACTTTTCTCAGTACTTTGAAGATATTATTCCATTGTCTTCTGCTTCTTATGATGAGAAGCTGAAGAAAACATTTTAATTGTAAAGGTTCTCAAATGTTATTTTATCTACTTAGCAGCTTTGAGTCTAGTATATTTAAAAAGTAAAATAAATGAGACCCTTATTTTTCTCTGAGTTGGCAAGTTTTGCTTCTTTGGTTATACTTATTGTAAAGAAACAATTTTTTACAAGTCATTGCCTTTTTGTATGGAGTTTTTAACAAGAAGGCAACAATAGAATATTTTCTGTACACCTAGAGTGCTGGATATATCAGTCAACATTGCAAGAAGGATCATACAGAGCTGACCTGTCAGCAAGTTTAATTGTCAATAGCTATCCATTATCATTTGTCTTCTATACTTAGTTACTGCATATCTCAAATGGATTTTGATTATTTTTCACATACTTACAACTTAAATATATCTGCTGGATGTTCTCCATGACATAATAAAAAGCATCTTAAGATAATTTTAAATGATGACTAATACAAATCACTTCACCTGAAAAGTTGTGTTCAAAAACAACTTATATTACAACTGATACAACAAATACTTCATGCAAGAGAGATGAAGCAAATAAAAATAGCTAAAAATCGTGCTCAGTCCTTGGACAAGTGTACCACAGTGCAACAGAAGTGTGTGTTAATTACCTAATCCACATCATTCCCCATTCAACAAAAGCATTACACATTGAGTACGAGTTTTTCTGCAGCTCTCTTTTCTGTTGACTTCTGTTCACCATACTTCCCTCTCGCCTCTCTGCCAACTCTTTCTCATTTTCCTGTTGCTAGCCTCTTAGCTGGAGGGTTTTCACCAAGCATCTGCCCTGGGCCCTCTCTTCTCAGTGGGCAATCTTACCCACTCCCATGGCTTCAACCATCACCTGTATGTATGTAATGTCTAAATCTCTCTCTTGTGTTTTATTCTGCAATTTTCAACTGTCTGCTATATATTTCTCCATGAATATTGAATATCTCAAACTCATTATTCTCCCCCATCAAATGGGATGTTCCCACTACGGAATTCCTGACTGAGAGCATCATCATTCACCTAAACACACAAGACTTGAAATCCCTGTTGAGAAACAACGAAGTGACGATTAAGAGAGAGGACTAAATAGAGTGTTCCATTTTCTTGGCTACCACCAAAAACCCACAATGGGCAAGCAAAGCCACTCTACACCTCAACATTGCTGATGCACAGAAGGGTGTAAGGACACCGGGCAGGAGAGTCTTAGAAGGCGTTATTCCCCTCCCCTCCCCCAGCTTTACTGAGGTATAATTAATAAACAAATACTACATATATTTAAAGTGTACAATGTGATTTGATACACACTGTGAAATGATCACCACAATCAAATGAATTCATAGATCCATTGCCTCATTTAGTTACTTTTATTTATTTTTTTTTATTTGGTGAAAACACCTGAGATCTAATCTCTCAGCAAATATCAAGTACGCACTACGGTATAGTCACATGCTCTACGTGTATCGCCAGAACTTATAACCAAAAGCTGACAACATGGGACGGCATTATTAACTCTTGGGCAGAAGAGGAAAGAATATGGAAGCATTCCTGTTTTATATATCACCTCTTTCTTCTAGTACTTCTAGTACTAATGAGTCGGACACAGAGACAATATTAACAAAGACTGGGCCATCTGGAACATAACTTCAAACACAAGAATGATGGATTCAATCGTGCATTTAAAGGATCACACACCGTATCAAGTAGGATTTGTTCCAGGGATGCAATGATGGTTCAACCTCCACAACAATGTGGTACCCTACATTAACAAATGCCTCCAGTTTGGACCACACGATCATTTCAACAGATGCAGGGAAAGCATCTGACAAAATTCAACTCTATTTATGATAAAAACTCTCAACTAAATGGGTATAAGGGGAATGTACTTCAACATAATGAAGGCCCTATAAGACAAGCCCACAACTAACATCATACTCCACAGTGAGAAACTAAAACCTTTTCCTCTAAGATCAGGAACAAGACAAGGATGTCCACTCTCATTACCTTTATTTAACATATAGCACTGGAAGTCCTAGCCAGAGCAATTAGGCAAGAAAAAAATGTAAGAGGCATCCATATCTGAAAGGAAGAAGTAAAACTGTCTCTATTTGTAAATGACATGACATTATATATAGAAAACCCTAAAAATTCCACCAAAAAGCTGTTACAACTAATAAATTCAGTAAAGCTACAGTATACAAAACAACACACATAAATCTGTTGCATATCTCGACACTATCATGAATTACTAGAAAGAAAACTTAAGAAAACAATCCCATTCACAACTGCATCAAAAAGAATGAAATACCTAGGAATAAATTTAACCAAGGAGGTAAAGAAGCTGTATACTGAAAATTATAAGACATCGATGTAAGAAACTCTAAGGAAGAAACAAATAAGTAGAAAGAGATTTTGACTGGAAGAATCAATACCGTTAAAATGCCCATATTACCCAGAGCAATCTACTCTATTGAATAGGGATTCAATGCAATCCCTATCAAAATTCCAATGGCATTTTTCACAGAAACAGGACAAATAATCCTAAAATTTGCATGGAACCACAAAAGGGCTTAAATAGCCAAAGCAATTCTGAGAAAGACAAAGCTAGAGATATCATGCTTCCTTATTTTGAACTATATTATGAAACTGTACTAATCAAAAGTGTATAGTACTGGCATAAAACAAGACACACAGGGGTGCCTGGGAGGCTCAGCTGGTTAAGCACCCGACTCCTGATTTCAGCTTAGGTCATGATCTCAGGGTTGTGGGATTGACCCTGTGTCAGGTTCTGCGCTGAATGTGGAGTTTGCTAAGATTCTCTCTCTCCCTCTGCACCCCCTTCTCCCCCCCAAAAAGACACAGATCAATGGAACAGAATAGAGAGCTCAGAAATCCACACGTTTATGTCCAATTAATTTACAACAAAGGAATCAATAATATACAACAGGGAAGGGATGTTCTCTTCAATAAATGGTGTTCTGGGAAAAACAGCAACATGCGAAAGAATGAAACAGGACTTTGCACAAAAATCAACTCAAAATGGATCAAAGACTTGAACATAAGACCTGGAACCACGGAACTCCTAAAACAAAACAGGGGCAGTAATTTCCTTGATTTGGTGGTGATTTTTTGGATTCGAGTAAAAAGTAAAGGCACCAAAAGCAAAAATGCACAAGTGGGACTTCACCAAACTAGTAAGCTGCTGCACAGCTAAGGAAACCCATCAACAAAATGAAGAGGAAACCTATCAAATAGGAGAAAATATCTGTAATTCATGTATCTGATAAGGAGCTAATATGCAAAATATATAGAGAACTCATATAGCAAATTTCTTCATCTTAGGGTCCTTGCTTTATGCAAATCTCTATCACACAGTTCTCCACCATTCCTTACATTTGACAGGTGCTAGCTCAGTGTGTGATGCTGTTGTTAACCTTTGAATAAATAATATGGGAGTTAAAAGAAATGACTCATCCTTACAGAAAAAAAAAAAAGGAAAAATGATGGGCTAGAAATAGCTAACTGCTGAGGAAGGAGGTACGAGAACACGAAAAAAAAATCATGAAGTCAGTCCTTGTGAAGGACAGTTAGAGGGAAAAAAAAAACCCAACAAAAACCACTTGAGGGACTACTCAAATGAACAAACTGAGAACAGGAGTTGTGTTTTGTTTTTTGTTTTTTTTTTTTGAGAACAGGAGTTTTAAAGTTTTCATAATCCGAGATGTCTCTAAACAAATGTAAGTAATAAGAAAACCCTTTAGTTTATTTTAAATAACAATTAATCAACGGAACTTGTTGAAGTGGGTCTTGAGATGATGGGAAAATTGTACCTAAGGAACTAAAGGGAAAAAAGCAGCAGATATTTTGTATCAAGATAACAGACCTCTTTTAGGGAAATCCAAGAGAACAGAACTCAAGAACCTGTCTAAGACACAGAAATGAAACTGTGATGGGGCAATATACCTATGCCAACCAGCCAAACAGAGTAAATATGAAAGTTCTTAACAGGTCACTCAGCTAGGATCTACAGAACTGGGGAGATGTTGCTCAGCTAAAAGCAGGGCGTCTAACAAGTTCGTGATCTGCTCTACCATTTGCTTCATCTCCAACAAGCTAATGCCTATGGGTAACCAAGGGAAACTGCAACCCAGAACCCAACACACACCTAGAATGTGGAGTGACTAGTAACTTGCAAGAAAGCAACCCATCATTACAGAGTTTGCAAAACCCAGGGCAAAGATAGCTGGGTACATCACCCTGATGAGAAAGATAATGAACAGAACAGCAAGAAAGCCATAAAGGCAAATATAGGATGACAGTGCAGACTTAGAATTTTTTTTTTTCCAAAAATTAAAAAGCCCAGGAAGAGTTAAAGATTGAAAATAATGACAGGAGCAAGCAAAGTGGCTTCTCTCACCCCTTTCCCAAAAGATTTCTTTAAAAGTTTTTTTCAGAGCAAGACAAGTAGGAAAGAAATAGGTCTTCTGTAGGGTCAACAAAAACAGTGGATGACAACATTTCCCAAAACCATTTTTTGCTTTTGTTTCCTCTATCAAGGAGAAGAACCTGAGAAGGGTGACCGTCAGAGGAAGACTAAGGGACACTGCAACTGGGCGCAGAGATCGTTAGAAAGCCAATCCACAGATCCTTCGGGTACGTTTCTCTGTGACACACTCTCATCTCAGTAAAACTGCTATTTACATCTGGTGCACTCATGCTGGTTTCTTCAAGAAATCTCTTGTTCCCTTAAGATGATCTGGAGTAATCCAGCTTTCTTTGCCCTGGGGTTGGCCAAGTTAGAAAACAATATAGTTGCTCCCTTCTAAATTTCCAGTCACCGTGCTTCTACCTCACCAAGTGCAGAGGAAATCTTCCAGCCCTTGGCAGACACCCTCCTCAACATGTCCGTGGGGGGCGAACCACTTTGAGACAGTGCACATTTCTCTGGCCTCCTCTCTCTCGCTCTCAGTCCTCCTAGCACCCTCTGTTGAAAAGACTGTTGTTTTCCCCCACTGAATTGTCTTGGCATCTTGGTCAACAATCAATTGATCATAAATGTAAGCTTTTTTGGATCCCACTTCTATTTCATTGATCTGTAGGTCTGTGCCAGTACCACAGTGTCTTGTAGTAAGTTCTGAAATCAGGAAATGTGAGCCCTTCGACTGTGTTCTTCTTGTTCAAGACTGTTTTGACTATTCAGGGTCCACGTGAATTAAAACCAGCCTGCCAATCTCTTCCAAAATCCAGCTGGTATTTTCCTAGGATCATGTTGAACCTGTAGGTCAACCAGCCCTATTAACAATATGGTAAGTCTTTGGATCCATAAATATGGGATGTCTTTCCACTTCTTCAGATCTTTAATTTCTTATGACAGTGTTCTATAGTTTTCGATGCCAATGCCATTTTAAATGGTATTTTTAAAAATTTATTGTCTAATTGCTTGTTCTTGGCATACAGAAGTACAATTAGCTTCTTTTTTGTATTTGTATTGATCTTATATCCACTGACTTTTCTGAGTTAACTTGAGTTATAAAAGGAAAATCATTCTGTTATAGGTAATAAGAAATGAAGCTTTACTGATGTTTCATTATGGATTAACACTGGCTGCTTTTCTCAATCCGTGACTCGCTGTTGTGTGTCTCCTATCATATCTGAGGCGTCCTGAGTGGGATCCCACAAACGTAAAAGGAACGGCAGTGACTCCCTCACACATGTGTGTTTTCCCCTTATTGTAAAATAGCCAAGTTACCTGGATTTACAGATGAGACCATACTTTTAATTAAACTGTCCCATATTTATGAGACAAACGCCTTAAAAAAAAAAAGGCCTGCAAAATAAAGTTCAAAAAAAAATTGGCAGAACTCACATTTCTACTGCTGTACAAGCTCTTTTTAGTCACCATGAAAGGGAAAAAAACAAACAAAAAAAACCCTCTCAAAACCCCAAACCTAACTAATTGGATTGGGAAAATAAAGCAAAAGTTAGAAATTAACGTGAAGACTATTAGAAATACAAACTTATTAGATGCTGTATCAGAGAACACTGAGAGGATGGCGTACCATTCCTAAGTACAGTATTGGGGACACATGTGTGTGCACAACCAGGAGAGTCTGTGTCCCCACACCGCAGGGACGCGTCAGAATGGGTAACAGTGGACACAAGGAAGCCCACCAGGGGGCCACAGAGCCAAGAGAGGAGATCAGAGAAGTCTGCAGCGGATGTGGGGAGAAGTGGACACACTGTAGAGACACTTAGGAATCTGGACCAACAAGGCTGCGTGAGTAACTAGATACGGGGGCTGAAGGCAGAAAGTGTCTCAGTCTCTGGCCTAATATCCTGGGTAGAAGGTGGTGCTGCTGACTGAAACAGCACCCTCAGAGGAGGACGACAATGAGCTATCTCGGGCATAGCGGGCCTGAAAGAAAACGGAGGGAGACAACAGTCCCCTCCCGAGCACACAGCCCAGAAATGCTCTGTGTGCGTACACAGTGTGCACGACAGCATGCGAAGCCACGTAGCAGGCAGCCCACGTGCCCGTCCACAGAGGCACAGCTAAGCTGTGACCTACTCACGCTTGGGCCCACCGACAAAACCACAGACGGTAACGGGAGCTGACCTCACACACAGCGATGGGAGCAGAAGAGACTCGGCCCAAGAACACAGAGGCACCCATACCGAGGCCTACGCGTATCAGGTAAAAACAGGCACAATCCGCGTCTTCAGTCTGGGGGGCCTGGGGGGTATCGTGATGGAAAAGGGGCTTCTGGGGATGCTCACGTTCCTGACCAGGCTTGGGGTTATGTCAGCGTGCGGGCTATGGTAACTCCGCAAGCTGCACTTAGGGCTGCGTGTTCTTCTGTGTAGGTTACAGCCAGCTCAGCCCTCGGGCTAAAGCCCTTCAACGGCACTGACAAATGCCACGACATGGACAGACGCAAAGGACATCAGGCTAAGTGAAAATAAGTCAGTCGCGGGGCACCTGGGTGGCTCAGTGGGTTAAAGCCTCTGCCTTCAGCTCAGGTCATGATCTCAGGGTCCTGGGATCGAGCCCCGCATGGGGCTCTCTGCTCAGCAGGGAGCCTGCTTCCCCCCACCGCTGCCTGCCTCTTTGCTTACTTGTGATCTCTGTCAAATAAACAAAAATAAAATCTTAAAAAAAAGAAAAGAAAAGAAGTCAGTCGCAAATGACATGATATTCTGTGGGATTCTACCAACAGGACGACATTCTAAAGCAGCCAGATTTCGGGACAGAAAGCAGAAGGGCAGTTGCGGGGGGCTGGTGGAGGGGGAAATGGGGAGTTTCCGTTTGGCAAGATAAAGAGTTCTAGAGATCGCCTGCACAACAATGTAGGTACACGTAACACTACTGAACTGTGCATTTAAAGAAGGGCTAAGATGGTAAGTTTAGTATTCTCTGTATTTTACCGTAACTAAACATTTAACAAACAAACCAGTGAACCCTTCAGACATTTTCTATTCTTCTTGAGACAAGGACAAAACTCCTGACACAGCCTAGAAAATACTGACCCACCCTTTCGCCTCTGGTGTATACCACTTTCCCTTAGTCTCTCCATTACTCCTTTGCTTTCCTCCCGCACACCAAAGGTGTTTTGCACCTTCTGGTCTTCACGGAGGATCCCTGGCCCTGGAACCGTCTTCCTCTTCGTGCCCCTCCTTGTATCTGCTCATGCATTAGTCTTAGCATTAACGCTTCTTCGGAGGAGCCTTCCCTGACCACCCTGGACTGAGCTGCTGCTCTCATCTACGACCTCTCGGTATCCTGGTCCTCCTGCCAGGCGTCGGTGATAAAGTTACCTGCATTATCATCCGTTCAATGTCTGTTTTCACCACCAGACCATCCCCGGGCGCTGACTCACTTTGCCTCCCCGCCTGGAGGCGTGCCGGACGGGCTTGTCCTGCCTGCCACACAGTAGGCACTGAATGAGCCTCTGCTGAAGGAGCGTTGGAAGCGACTGCCCCACGAGTTCAGGATTATTGATCCAGATGAGTCGCCGTCTGGTGAACCCCAGAAGAGCGACATTACAAAAGTAGCCTGTGTAAACAGCACTCCAGTGTCTACAAGTGATGAAGGTGGATGGTGCAAATTACGGACGTGCTTGGGAACTGCGGCTCCTTGGCAAAATTTTAGAAGGTATGATTAAAAGAGTAACTGCAGACCCTGAGAAGAGAAGGCTGTAATCACAGGGTGCTAGCACAAGTCCATGCCGTCGGGAGGGCAGAATAATGCTGTCCCCCTCCCTCACATGTCCCCACCCTAATCCCTGGGACCTGTGAAAATGTTAGGTTATGCTGCACGAGGAAATTAAAAATTGTTCTTCAGGAGACTTTAAAATAAAGAGATTAGGGGCACCTGGGTGGCTCAGTTGTTAAGCGTCTGCCTTCAGCTCAGGTCATGATCCCAGGGTTTTGGGATCAAGCCCCGTATTGGGCTCCCTCCTAGGTGGGAAGCCTGCTTCTCCTCCTCCCACTCCCCTGCTTGTGTCCTCCCCCCAACCCCCCGTCAAATAAATAAATAAAATCTTTTTAAATAAATAAATAAATAGATAGATAGATAGATTACCCTGGATTGCGTGGGTGGGCATAAGGTAATTCCAGGGTCTCTGAACTGTGCAGGAGAGAGGCAGGAGGTCAGATGGAGGAGAGAGCCTGCAGATGCCTCCCTACAGCTTCTGAAGACAGAGGAAGGGCCACAAGCCAAGGAATGCAGGCAGCCTCTAGAAGCTAGGAAAGGGAAAAGAACGGATTCTCCCTCAGGGCCTCTGGTAAGAGTACAGGATTGCCAGTGCCTTGATTTTAGCCTAGTGAGACCGGATTCTGGGCTTCTCACTTCCTGAGCTGCCACAGTAAATCTGTATTATTTTAAGCAAGCTGGTTTGCAGTGGCAACAGGAAACTAAGCTACTATGGCTGAGCCATGAAAGATCTA
Source organism: Mellivora capensis (assembly GCA_004024625.1). Taxonomy (NCBI): domain Eukaryota; kingdom Metazoa; phylum Chordata; class Mammalia; order Carnivora; family Mustelidae; genus Mellivora; species Mellivora capensis. The sequence continues at coordinate 5,524 of PISX010005365.1, read as the reverse complement.
CTTCCTCTCCTTCCTTGCCCCAGCTCCTAACCTAGCAAATCCAGAAGAGAGTCAATAAATACCTTGGGGCGCTTGGGTGGCTCAGTGGGTTAAGCCTCTGCCTTCAGCTCAGGTCATGATCTCAGGGTCCTGGGATCCAGCCCCGCATCAGGCTGTCTGCTCGCTGGGGAGCCTGCTTCCCTTCCTCTCTCTCTGCCTGCCTCTCTGCCTACTTATGATCTGTCTATTAAATAAATAAATAAAATCTTTAAATAAATAAATAAATACCTTTGTTCTTTCCCTCAAAACACCTGATCATGTCTTTTATCATATCCTAAGACTGAGAAACAGGCACCTAATGCAAAGTCAATGAAAACTCTGTGACATGCCCGTGCCCCAGAAGTGCTGATAAATGGAACAAGGTCAATCACCTTGGAAGGTTTTGAACAACACACTATGAGGGTCTGGTCATTCCCATGCTTCAATACTGTATTACGTTGAGCAGGGACCCTTAACTTCGGGTTCCTGGACCCCTTGGGGCTTCAAGAAGTATCTGAACCTTCTAAACCTTACTGAAAATTTTCTGTATTATCTACACCAATACAAAATTTTTTGGCCAAAAGCTCCATGGCTTTCATTACAGTCTTAAAGGGGCTCCATAAGCCCAGAAGGTTAAGACCTGACTTAGATCCTGAAAGTAGGCTCATCACATTCACTATAGACACAAGGCCACTGGGAAGAGGAAAGACCATGGGTGACAATTCAGGACTCAGAGAGTATCTGGAAAGGCTGAGAGAACAGGATGCATCTGGTGAAGAAAAAATCACATAGCTTAGGGCAGCCACTGACAAAGACTTAGAAGGTTTAATCAACAGTAAGCTTAGTATGAGTCAGTGATTAACGCTACCAAAATAACGTATAGGATTCTAGGCAGGTGTCCAGCACTATGGAAAAAAGCAGCTCTGCTTTTTTCTGCTTTGGGGAAACCAAATGCACGACTATGTCCAGTCGGGTTTCTTCTGTATTCATTCCCTGGGGCTGCCATGACAAATGACCACATACTTGGTGGCTTCAAACAAGAAATGGATTGTGTAGCAGTTCTGGAGGCCAGAAGTTGAAATCAAAGAGTCAGCAGGGTTGGCTTCTTCTGGAGGCTCAAGGGAGAAACAGTCGCATGTCTCTCTCCCAGCTTCTGGGGCTCAACAGCAACCCTTGGCGTGCGCTGGCTGTGGCAGGGTAACTGTGACCTCTGCTTGCCTCTCTCTTCCTGTGGCCTTTTTCCCTCTGTGCCTCTCTGAATCCTCTCCTTTCCTTATAAGGATACCCACATTGGATTTAGGGCCCATCCTAAGCTACTGTGATCATATCTCCATCCCTAACTACTTACATTTGTCAAGATCCTATTTCCAAATAAGGTCACACTCTGAGATTCCAGGTGGATATGAACTTTGATGGGACACTATTCAGCCCACTGGAGTGGAGTGCCCATAGACAAGCGCATTCTGATGTTTAAGGCACCATATACTTAAGAATGGCCCAAAGAAACAGGGATAGAAAGCCCAAGGGTGAGAGGGCTTGAGTCAAACAAGGGAATCAATTACTGCCTACAAATATTTGAACCAATTTTTCCCCCAGGTGAAAAACTCCCTCACACTGTTTTCCAGAGCTGAATTGCACGCGGGAGCTGTACAATCACTAGACAGGAATGCTGAGGCTTCAGAGGGGTGGCTAGACTTGACAATCACTGACAGCCACTGAACTCTGACATTCGGTAATTCTTCTCCTGTGTCTCTGTCTGCCCCTTTAATTGGCCATTATACAGAACCAAAGAACTGGAAAGCTCCACCGTATGGTGGAGGCAACCACCTTATTGGGGAGGAGGAAGTGGAGGTGGGTGGGACAGCTGCCAGGAGGTCACACATGGTGAAGAGAACTCTGGAGCTCCGGGAAGTAAAGACGACCAGAGCAGCTTTGGCATGGGGAGCAGCGGCGACCCGAGCGGTGGGAGCGAAGGGAGTCCCCTGCAGCAAGGGGTCCACACTGCCATTCTAAGGACGATGAGAAGACGCTGAAGGGGGTTAAGCAGGGAGTGTTATGATTTCATGTGGAGGCTTCAGAATGATTCTGGCTGCTGTAGGGAGAAAACATTGATGGGAGTTCAGAGAAGAGGCAGAGAGACCAGGAAAGGGCAAGAGGGGAGAGTTGCCTACACTGAGGCGGCAGGAGGGAGAATGGCAAGCTACAGAGAAAGATGCATATTCTGTAGTCCTGCCAGTGACCTGTGGAGGAAAGATCGGACATGGGATGTAAGGGAAAGCAGCAAGGATGACTCCTAGATTCGTTTAAATATTAAGAGCGGACAGTGATGTCATTTACAGAGATAGGGGACACTGGGGGGCAGGGGGAGCAGACAGGAAGGCAAAAAAAATGTGTCAAAAACTCCATCTGAGGCTCTTCAATCCGGAGAGGTCCTCGAGACATTTAAGTCGAAGATACCAAGCAGACGGAGTTGAATCTGACTCAAGGGCTCAGAAGAGATGACCAGGCTGAAGGTAAAGGGGAAGAGATGAAAGCAGGCGTTGGAGAGAGAGAAACTTGTTGCCTCAGAGAGCTGTCTCACTTCTTAAGAATCACGGAATCGACATCAAGTAAAGAGAGAAGTGAGAAGCCCGGAGGGGGCTGAGAGAGCTCCAGCGGGGGCCAAGGGACAGGGTCATCCTATGCTCAGTCAAGGCTGAGCTTTATCACCACTGACTGAGGAGGAAGGGAGCTGCCAGGGAAAAGGAAACCCGAGGAGCCAACGTAGTAGCTACTCCAATAGCTTCCTCTAGGGTCTACACACATGGTGCTGCTTACGAAATAAAATCAGGTAAGTCGATGGGAGCGTTTCCTGATTTCAGAGTCTGTCGGTGCCAACTAAGCAGGAAAGCTCTGGAGACAGTGCTTAGTTTCTGCAGAACCCTACATTCTCTACCAGGGCCCTGAAGCTGCAGAAGGCCGTGGATGCTGGGAAAGCAGGGAGCTTCAGCAAGGGGAAAAGGGATGGGAGCAGAATTCACTTAAAGTGTGGAAAGGGGAAAGAGCAGGATCTCAGTGTCCACACGCAGCCAAGGCAAATTTGCCCAGTGGCATACAGGAAAGGGCTCCTGCCCCATTCATCCAGCACCCCAAGTCCCAAAAGGCATCCACTTTTAACTTCTGTCTGTAGTTCTTCTGGTGGTTACCCTCCACAGTTCCAAAAAGGCTTACGGCCATTATTTCACCATTAGACATTGTAGATTTAGGAGGTCACAAATCAAGATTCTGCTCACTGAGGTGTCACCATCTTTCCTCTCTCCTGATTCTGTTAGTTCCTGATTCTCCTCTGTGGTTAAACCCTCCCAGCGGCTGCAGCTACAGATGCCCTCTGGAAGGCTCACCTTGTGTGGAGAGATGAAGACACTGGCCCTCACCCGTTCCTGACACGTCTTTTCTCTCTTCCGTTTCTCTACCTTCATCATCTGTTTATAGTGGTATATATATATTTTTAAAGATTTTATTTATTTGACAGAGATAGTACACAAGTAGGCAGAGCAGCAGGCAGAGGGAGAAGGAGAAGCAGGCTCCCCATTGAGCAGGGAGCCCGATGTGGGGCTCGATCCCAGAACCCCGGGATCATGACCCAAGCCGAAGGCAGACACTTAAAGACTGAGCCACCCAGGTGCCCCTATAGTGGTATATTCTTAAGGTTGGGAGTGTTTACTTTCTGTTCTACAAGTCACATACCCTTCTATGCTTTAACTGCAGACTGATTAAACAGTGAAAACCAACAAAACCACTGAAGAATTAATATTGTCATTACAGAAGTGTTATAGAACAGCTGGGCCCTGTGCTAAGATTCCACTTCTCTTTCTAGGATCTGCTAATCGCTCGAAATCATGCCACATTTTATTTGTTTCACATTTGGACCAAGTACTCTTGGTGTTGGGAGTTCCTTTTTTCTTACTAGGGAAAAAACATGCCCTTTTCAATAGACATCTGGTATCTCCTAGTTTCCTACTCTTTCTGAAACCAGCTTGGAATTCATTCCATTTTCCTTGAAGCTAAGGAATAAACAAACAGAAAACCAACCTGTTGACATGGACTTGTCCCCTCAGGAACTAGGACTTTTCCCCTATGAAGGTTTTGTACTGAAAATTAACAATTTCAAAAAAGAGAGAGAGAGAGAAAAGAAAATGAGAAATGTCACCCCCAATCCAATCAATATAACACAACCGGTTTTACTTTTGCACATTACTTTGAGTCCTTGTCCTCTGTAAACAAATTTAACACAGTCACAGCTCAATCACTGTACATTTATTTTTGTAGGATATACGCAACTTTCACGATCCCCTCTAATGGCTGTGTAACATTCCGCTGAGTGGATAGATCATAATTTATTAAACCCATTTGGGAAGCAGTACAAAAAAGTGGTTTGGAGTGTAGACGCAGTGGCCAGACAGACCCACATCACATCCCAGCTCTGCTGAACCCCTACGGCCACATGGCTGGCGGGCTCCCTCACCTGCTTCAACCCTTCCAGTGTTCACGACTCAACGCCAACAGCCTACTACGTGCCAGGTACCACACTAAGCACCGAACAGACAAGAGTGGACACACGAACTGCACCCCTGCCCGCAGAAACCAACCAACCAGATGTATAATTCCCCATCACGGAGAGTGTGCTGAAGATAAAAGACACCAAGTGAGAGACTGAAGAACCCTGAATTCCCCAAACCCGTAACCACCTAGGGCTGTTATTAAAGGCCAGTCCACGTACAGTTCTGGCACAGCTCAGTCCAGTGTGGGACACGCTGTGTTAACTGCACGTCTCTGCCCGGGATACACGGATGGCACCAGAGCACAACCCTCGCTCAGCAGCAGCGCACTCACTGCTCTCCTTCCTATCAGGGGAAACCCTCCATTTGGTTAAGTTTGAGTTCACGACTAGAGGTCTGACATGGGTCTGGTCTGCATCCGTTTTTCTTCTCATCATGTTCTTACTTTCTTTTCCCTCCTTGAACAAATGGTAGATCTGTAATAGCAGCTCTAACATCCTCATCTGCAACTCTACCATTTGTTCCATTTCTGGGCCTGTTGCTATGGATTGTTTTGTCTGTTTCTTAGCATGTCTGGTCATTTCTTTTTTTTTTAATTTTAATTTTTTATAAACAAATTTTTATCCCCAGGGGTACATGTCTGTGAATCGCCAGGTTTACACACTTCACAGCACTAACCATAGCACATACCCTCCCCAATGTCCATTACCCCACTCCCCTCTCCCGACCCCCTCCCCCCAGCAACCCTCAGTTTGTTTTGTGAGATTAAGAGTCACATATGGTTTGTCTCCCTCCCAATCCCATCTTGTTTCTTTTCTTCTTTTTCTGCCCCCCTAGTCCCCCATGTTGCATCTCCACTTCCTCATATCAGGGATATCATATGATAGTTGTCTTTCTCTGATTGACTTATTTCACTAAGCATGATACCCTCTAGTTCCATCCACGTCGTTGCGAATGGCAAGATTTCA